>CABEEJ010000448.1:0-18648 GCA_901482245.1 Timema douglasi
AGTAGTTTCGGAGCCTATTCATTACAAACAAACAAACAAACAAAAAATCAAACCTTTCCTCTTTATAATATTAGTATGATATAAATTTACTAAAATCTTGGAAAATTGGTTAAACGAAATAGTAGGTCTATACATTGTTGTATAAACACTATACTAAAGATAATAAATGAAATAGTACACGCGGTTAAATACTTGATGGCATTAGGATTAGGAACACTGTTACAGAAAACTTGAGAAAAGATAAACATTTTGTCCACCAAAGAGCATAAGAATCAAACTAATCTTCAAATACCTGAATTAAAATGTATATATATTTGCTTATAGCTCATAAATAATTGGTTTTATAAAAATTTATTTCAAACAAAACACTTTTACCCTAAATAGTACTACAGATTTATTTTTTTTGTATCTCAAATTGTTGCGGAGAAATGATGAAAAATAGGAAAATTTCACTCATGTCCCTCAAAGTCATTTTCACGAGAAAATGAGAGCTCCCAGCTTATTTATGATGATAAACAGTGTCGAGATATAAAATTTAATCAAAATCGTTGGAGAGAATTTTGAGAAAATCGATCTTTTATCTTTTTGCTCTTCAGTAAACTCCCTTAGATATAGGGTTAGAAATCTAATCCAAAAACTCCCCAGGAGAACCTTATGAAAACCTTAGTTACCAAGTTTTAGCCCAATCGGTAAACTAGTTTGGGTTCTATCCCGAGGTACAGACAGTCGAACGGACAGAGCGATGGCATCGTGAAAACCACTTTTTCTCTTTCAGGGGGTCATGAAACGTCAACATTTATTAAACACTCAAGTTCAATTTTTCTGACGAGAGAAAGTAAAATAATACCTCTGAAAAGCACTCATCTTACTCTTTGAAATCATCATTTTTAAAATGTAGATATACTATATCATTTACGCAATCCTATGCATTCTGTGATTTTTCAATTGAACTAATATTATATATGATCTAGAAGCTTCAGGCAGCATTTATAACCAAAAATAAAAATTAGCTATTAATAGATTTTCTGTGAAAAAAAATAGTTTGTCCAGGATAATGTTAGCAATAGACCGACTGTTTGTGGTTGCTTGCGACATTATTATCTTCACTGTCATCTTTATGAGTTTTGGTGTCTTTAAAAATTAGCAGACCTAATAATGTATTGAATTTGAGTGATGAAAACTTGAAATAATTCATTTCTAGCGTATTTTCAGATATACCTAGTAATTGCATTGATTCAGTAAATGAAACGACTTCATACGTCTAATTTTCAAACATATGTTTTAAGCACCGAGGAGGCCCAACCTGATTGAACTTTTGGTTTGTTTTCATTGTCAAGGGTAGGGATATGGTACTGTACTCAATAAAAGTATCGGAAGAATAATATCGATATTGTACAAGTATAGAAAGAAAAGTATCGATAGCAGTTATTATCGGTATCGAAATTTTAATCTGGAAAAAGCTTTTTTCCATTAATAATAATAATAATTTCAATTTTTGCATCATAATAATTTTATTTTCAAATTTATTTAAACACTGAAAGATATAATAGTTTAACCATATTATAGTATACGTAGGTCTTTCTTGTCTATGTTACTCACGTGTTAGAATTTAGAAGGTTTGATAGAGAGTATATTAAAATGTATATTATAAAAGGTTTTATCAAACCAGCTTTAAAAACGTCTATGAAAATGTAACTGATGGAAAGTTATTTAACAACTAATTATTATTAGTAATATTTTTTTATATATTTTTTATTCTTCTCTAACCATGGAAGATGGTGAAAGAATATCTATGAATTATGATGAGATAAAATATATTAAATGCTAGAATTTCATAAAAATGAGTGAGAATTGAGAAATACTATCATTTGTTCTTCCTCCACAATTCACTATATTAAACAATTTAATCCCAGCATGAGTGAAGATAACAAAAAAAGTTGTTTCTTTCGATAACGATCCGATACAGAAGGGTGTACACTAGTACTATTAGTATAAAAAACTAGTATCGAAAGGAAAATATCGATATCAGTAAAGTATCGATGCTATTTTCACATCCCTAGTCAAAGGTGTACATAGCCAATGTTTGTGAAGTTGTCGCCGAATCCGGACTTAGTTGTGTATGTCTTTCAAACTACTCTGCAATCTAAACATACCAACATTCACACAATAAAGGGTCGTATCTTATCCAAGTAATTCTATCTTCCCAGTAACATTCATCCCACATGTTATCAGAGTGATCCAGCTTTAGATATCAGCGCTTAAAAATCCAGTCCTGTTCCACCCAGGGGCCCTGAGGGTCAATACAGAATCTGCCGACATTATTGAGTTTCGTGAAAGTTACCCAACCTTCCAAAAATAAATACATTTACTGTGAGGACTAGTTAGTGAGACATGCAAGGTATCTTAGTTAGCCAAATAGTTAATAGTTTAGGAAAGGGTTTTCACAGCTGACCACATGGTTGTTATCAATACCGGAAAGCATATATAGTAACTTTTCTCGGTCAGATAATATACCCTTTTTATATTATTATTATTATTAACACCACGTCTTACTACCCGTTCGGGTTATACGCACTTACGCTAATGTGTAATGGTAGGGTGATTGTGAGATGAAATGGAGGACCTAGAGTTTAACGTGGAATCCGAACCACGGTGGAGGCCTGGCATTCCCCACATTCACAAGATGTCTTGTCAGAGGTGAAGGAAGGGTTTGGTAATCAGATAAATCTGTGCCGGGACCGAGGATCGAACCCCGGCCGCCAGCACAGAAGTCCGACACCTTACCCCTAGACCACCAGGTCACCAATCCCTTTTTATAAAAACCCATACTGTATTTATTTTTGAATAAGTGTTTCATTCAAAATAACACATTCTCTTCCTAAGTTAAGTAATTCTTCAAAAATAACCTCACAATTACGGACTTTAACCCTTTTTCTATTTAAATTAGGTTATTTGGGTACCTGAGACAAGTATTAACGGATAAGGGGATACATAGCCATAAAAAGGTTCAAAAATGATGAGTTTACAGAAATACACTCGCATTACTAAATAGATGATCATCTAACATCTGGAACCTCGTCACGCAACTAAGGAGATAGGAATCAATTTAAAATAAGGGGAAAAAAATGTAATAATAGCTTTCAATAAAGATACTTCTCAAATTACATTATTTTCAAATAAATAATTGTACATCCTTAACCATGTATAATGTTATAATTTATTATTTAAAAAAATCCCCATGTATATGGTTTGAAATTGATCTCTAGCCTACTTTAAGTTAAGCTTTTAATAACTTATGTTTTAAATATAAAGTCCAAAAATAAAATTACCTGATATTGTGTACATTTTTCAATACAAGGTTATATCAAAACAAGATAAGCTAATTTAATCTAGAATATACCATCTATTCACATCCATGCAGAGGTTTGTTTTGGGTGACTTGTTTATGGACATACCTTACTGAAAAACTGTGGGTCACATTCTAGAAGAGGAAGGAGAAGAAGGCAACCTAAGAGACAGTCAAGTATAACTCAAGAAACTGATGGTAATTAAATGAACTCGTCACAAAACTAGTGTAAAGAATGGACAGGCCAGACTAGAAACCTTAACTTACTTTAGACGATGTCTACTCCTCAAAGAGTCTTGAACAGACCTACGGAGTTAAGGAGTGAGCCACTGAAAGGAGGGGAGAAAAAGAGGTAGAATCACGAAAGTGATTATCGGGTTCCGATATAGCTGAAGGCAGGAGATTCTCAGTGTCTTCTTCCCTGGAGCCTTGTGTGCTGAAGGGAAGTAAGGTTTGTTGGCGGAAACTCTCTGCTCCTGTCCCCTTTCCTCTTTTTGATCAACCCCTTGGCCCACACCACTCCCGGACCAAACCTACCTACAAATCCCTCTCTGACCCGAGAAACTTTGGGCACGAAAACTAAAAGGTGGTAAGTCATCTTAACTTTCCTAAAACCAATGTTTCGATAAACGAGGCTATAATTTTAATACGTGACGAAATTGATATATTGATTTGTTCTTAATGTCTTGCCGTTGATTTGAAAGTTCTCTTTTCGATTTTGATATTTTCTTGAGAATATCAATGATTCTTGATATTTTTTCCCTAAGTAGTTTCAGGGAATTTGCTATTGTAAGTTTAATGTGTTTTTTAATCCATCTTAATTTTTTAGAGACTTAGATTTAAAAATTAAACTCTATAAACTGAAACAAACTCATAGATAGTGTGTAAATTTGTGCTTCATTATTTGATCCCAAAAGCTAAATGACACTGCAAACAGTCTATAAAATTCTAAATTACAAAATTTTAAAACATTTTGGAGTACATCATAATAATCGTGGTATGATAGGGAGCTGAATTTATCCAGGCAAAAGTAATAGAAATTATTAGATTCAATATTACTGAATGTGTTCTTTTCATAAAGTTCAACTAAGAAAACTGAAATCAACGATTTCTCATTTTATGACGACTACTAATTTTACTCGGGAAATATTGCGTAGAAAAAAGATTTGAATCTAATTAAATGTTTCTGAAATAAAATAAACTTGTACCATTCTGCCTCTGTTGTCTATAAATACTTCTGTTATCCCGCCGATCAAATAGAGAAACTTTTTTAAGAAAAAAACACTCCTTGACTTCCTTGATATTGAAGTATTCTGTTAGTTTTAAATGCAATTAAATGCGATCGCAAAGAACAAGATGCTGGCAGTTGAAGTTAAATCCTCTCAACGTCACAATATCCGACCAGGTTGGCGCATACCTGGATTAAACACAGGAAGCTGGGCTCAGATTAAGTTCGAATCCCAGGAGGGTGCACTTTCCTCATTGAAGCTATTACACCACATGCATGCTAGTCCGTTTCTTCTTGCCTACGCTCCTCATCCATTATTACTTTGGTGAAGTTGTTAATTGCCCTTTTGTTGAATGCGTCATTTAAAAAAAAAGCTTGAGACCTTAATTTTGTAGTATTTTTTTCACTAATTTCACATTTTATTGGAATATTTAACGTGCAATTTTTAAATACCCATACTTTATCGGCATATGACTTACAAAATATATTTAGAACTCATCTCATGGCCGATTATTTATTTACTTACTATGTGGCACGAGGAACTTGAAAGTTCATTGCCACACTTACAAAAAAGTACGCCACCTATCACTGTTTTGAGCCCTTTACATTCAGTCCACATTATTATAACCGGTTCCATTCATATCCATTCTAATGTTTATCCTCCCATCTGCGCCTAGTTCTTCCGAATGGTATCGTCCCATCGGCTTTGCCTGTCAATACCCTGAATACGAATATAGATTCATCCATTCACGCTGCGTGGCCTGCCCACCGTAATCTACGAGACATGACTATCCTAACAATGTCTTGTGATGTGTTTAGCTCATCATTATGTAACCTCCTCTACTCCCCAATATATCCATCCCCCTTTGGACTAAATAACTTTCAAAACACCTACATTTATTTTGGTCATGTAATGTAAGAGGTCACGTTTTCTGCCCATAGAGAACAACCAGTATTATTATTATTATTATTGTTTTGTATATTCTAATTTTTACATTCCTTTAAAGCAGGTGAAATTTTAACAACTTACTGATTGAGTAATAGCATGCATTTCCCGACTTGATTCTTTTCCTAATTTTCCAATTTAATTTATATATATATATATATAGCGTATAATATTTATATATACGTTTAAAATGTGTATATATATATATATAAGCACAGCGTCTTACTACCCGTTCAAGCTATACGCATATGCACTAATTACACTAATGTTTTGGGGATTAGGAAGGTTTAATTCCGATTAAGTGCACCCGCATTTGCGTGAATGGAGAGTGGAAAACCATTAAGGGGAAACCCCCCTCAGTGCACCTGATTGGAATCAAACCCCAATATCCCCGTCATCGGCAGTCTAGTCTATCACGAGAATATCACGTTAGATCACGCAGCTACCGAGGCGGGTGATAATTTAAACACCACAAGGCTCATGCATGATGCACATGTGCTCTTTATTATCTTTATATACATCATTATTCCAGTAAATATATCACCTGTACACCAACCCTCATAAAAACCGTAATACACAGATTTAAATTATAGCACTAGTCACATTGAATAAGTGGATGGCATTTAACTTCAAAAAACTAACAGCCACAACATTATTGCCAACAAAAGGACGTCTAAACTAAAGATAAACATTTTAAACTCGGGTGTAATTTTTTAGGTAATTATTAGGTTCATTTACAAGTAACTTAAAGCGTTAATAGTTGTTTTTCATTTGTTACTGTGCAAGCTAAATTTAAAAGAGAATTCCCTCGTTTTTTTTAAATGAAAGAGAAAAAGTTTGTCTCGATTGTAAGTTGCAAAACGTCATCCCTGTAATAAGCAACCAAGGCGCTGATAAAAGCTTGAGTAATCCTGCTGGCCCTAGGCTATAAGATGAACTGTATACAGACTCTCCTTCTCCACAATGCATTGTGTCTCTTATCTTTAGTGTCCTTCCGCACCATACTATATACTAGACTTACGTCATAACACTCCTATTAGTATTGTGACTTAATATGCCCCTCGAGGCTATATGACTTCCACGCAGTCGTTCGTGCCGTAACGGGTCTTTATTACGGCTTTAAGGTGCACCTAGCTTATGTTGGGAAATATAGTCTATAGCTGGATCGTCGTAGGCAAAATTACACTGATATATTATTTTATATTATATTAGGGAGACAGGTAATTGAGTTTCATCACTAATAATAACTGACCCTCCTCGGTGGCGCAGTTGGCTAACGCGCTTGTTTCGTGTAGAGTCAGACTGCCGAGGACGGGGAGATCATGTTTCGAATCTCAATCTGGTGAACTGTGAATGGTTTTTCCTAAATGGCTTTCCGCTCTCCCTCCACGCAAATGCGGGTTCACTTCCCAATTTCTAATGCATCAGAATAATTAGTACATGAGCGTATAACCCGAACGGGCAGTTAGACGCGGTGCTAAATAAAAAATAGGTATAAGTAACTTTATAGATTTTTTTAAAATCCCAGCCAAATTAATTCTGATTTATTTATCAAACTACTTACATTATACTTTGTAATATTATACTAGAGGTGTGTAAACTCGCTCCTTACAGACGGAGTGTATTTAGTACAGTCACAACTTGTAACTGTTAATCAAGCTGTTAATAAGCACAGCGAAAATCACCTTTACTCTATCAGACTTCCAATAACGTGTGCACACGAAGATTGCCTGTCGAACCATTGTACCTTTTGGCCGTTAAAGACGCAGTGTGCGGAATACCTATCGAACCCATGTACCAAATGACCTCTAGAAACTTTTTGTCTTTCCCGACTTAAGTCGTGGGAGTGATATTTGCAAACTCATTATCTTCAGAGAAGTATCCTCTGATCATAATGTGGCTGAGAACTATTTATCTTTTAAGACTGAAAAAAAACTTTGCTAAGGCCATATCCATTTTCTTTCGCGTTCACTTCTTTAAAAAAATGTGTTCTAAGCACAATAAAGACTAAGGAGGAACCTTTGAAGAACAATTCTTACTATATATCTTTAGTTTTTTTTAACAGTTCTATGTGAAAACCAATGTTCTCCCTGACCGGCAATTAACTTGGGTTGAAGGCAAATACTAAGAGAAAAATATTATACAATAGAGTCTCGGAAACTCGACCTAATGTGGACTGAGATGGTGTCAAATTATTGAAATGTTGAGTTTTACGAATGAACTTGCATAAGATGCATGTTTACTAAACAAGGATGAATCACAGTGCAGTATCGAATATTATAGGTACAGTTGTACGGGACTGTAGAATTGTACAGTACGGTGCGCCAACAACTGTGTGCACATGCACATGTTGAGCTATACGGAATGTCGAGTTATCAAGAGTCAAGTTTGAACCTTGACTTGTCTTTCATTAGAAGTATATTGCTAACTTGACGCCTAAGCTCAAGGGACCGCCAATGCGGTTCACGAATTATTCTAATTTTTAATCTCAAAGCTAAAATTTATATTGAGCCTTAACCAAGGATTTTTAAAATCAACCTTAGTAATCTTCAGTATTTTAAGACAAATTTCTTGAATTGGGGTTCACAAGACTTTCGTGCTACCTTATATCGTGCAGTCGCAGTAGGAAAATGGGTTTACAAGATTTACAAATAATTGTTTGCTCAATATTTCATGAATCTAGCTATATTGTCTCAGCTATGCCATTGGCATTGATAGTATTTCTCAAAAGTGATGTTTGAAAAACATATTATTTGATGTTTTGACTGTTGAAAATAGTTTTAGCAACTTTTGCGACCATTATATACCTACCGACAGTCAAATTTTCATAAGACAGCTAGAAAGATTAACTAGATTTACTTTCATGTATCAATGCGGCAAGTATTGTTATCTTCATGGGTCAATTTCGATCGATATTATCTATACCTATAAAATATCACCATAAAATACTGGCCACATTTAAAAAAATAATTAAAATTTCTACTAAAATTGTAATTAAACTTCAACTATATCCCGTGCTGGCTTATATTAAAGTTCCCTAAAAATATGTTAGCCTATTTATTGGGTTCTCAAGGGCATGATATTATGAGCCGATGACAAAAAATAACTGCTACTATATCACATAAATTAAAAGGTCCACTTTCTTGGTCAATAGCCTATCAAATTATTAAAACTTCGATGTGTAAGAGATAAAAAAGGGGGGGAAAAACCATGTTTTAAATCATGACTTCAAGAGGATAAAATATAATACTGTTCATTATCGTACCTCTCACGACCTTCTACTGAATAAACTATGTCATAAACTGGTAAAGTGGTAATTTCACCCTTAAACACCCTTGCACTTTGAAAGAGATGAAGGCCGTAGCTCGTGAAAACCTCTTGTGTTTTCTTGGCACTTGATTTTGATTCTTATTCAGTCTAGACACTTCTAACCATAAGGGTATGTTTTTTTTAGGGACGATGTCTTCTTTTTATGAGCCCTTGCTTCCAGTTTTAACGTCCGTCTTACACCTGTCGTTTGAAATCCAGAGGGAACTAGTTTTATGAAGGCACTAAGATTTTATTTTTTTATTAGGAAGCAGTGGTATTTTTCTGTCTTGGTATCTGCGACACATGATTGTGAAGTTTGTCCTTTATGAGCAAATAATAATCAAATTGCGTATAAATAGAATTGTTGGGAAATCATAAGAGGAGTCAAGGTCGTCTGGACTTATTTATCTGTGACGGTGAGGTAGTAGCTTTAATCCAGGCTAGGTGAACTATGGGTAGTTTCTCCTGAATGTTAACCCATTATCCTTCCACAAGAATGAGGCTGAATTTTTTTTACTGGAATTTATTATTCTTAACTCTGTTATTTTAACTAAATGAAGATATCTGGGACGGGTAGTTTTACACGATGCAAAATAAAATAATTAATTTGTAGTTTTGTAATTAATAGATGTAAAATAGCATGTAAATGTATTTATTATTATTGTGATATAGCTTATAAAATAATGTATTCATTATTGGATGTAAAACCTTGGTGGTCCACAGTTGAGCTTAAGGGGACAATTGAGAGTAAAAGTGTATTTTTCCAAATTTCTTAACATTATCTTTTTTGGTTTTATAATAAAATAAAGAAAAAGGTATTATATCAGAGTTTTTGAAATAGTTTTGCTAGTGAGTAGAATACCATAAATTAAAACAAAGTATAATTCAATAAAATACAATAGATCCAGTTTAGAAAAAAAAATTGATGAGGCTGTAAGCAATTAAATTATGTGAGCTTACAATTTTTTAAATACATTTCAAAATATATCTAAACAAATTAAATGGGAAATTAAGTTTTCATTTCCATGCTTCGAGTCTTTTTACCCGGGCAATCAATATCTTTATATGTAGGTTGGAAAACTATGTTGTTTTTTTAAACACCAGCAACCTGGCCGAATTTATTATCTAGGTCTCCATTTTAATAGAATATAAAAAAAGGTAAATGACAATGACTCTTAAAACCAACTATATAGAATAGAATATATAATAAAATTGGGGAGAGGGGGAGACTATATTTGGTGGTCCACTCCTAAAGATTACACTTATGAAAAATAAAAATAAATATTACCTATTCCTCGGCTAATTCTAACGGTGGCACGATGACCCATAGAACACGAGACCACTAGGTGTGATCGAGAACGATTTCTTGACGATGCTATATTATTATGTTTTAATAATGACATTGCCTACAACAAAAGTACGATGGAAATACCCACTAGAGTTGGATAGAATACATAAATTACAACGTTGAACAAATAAAATAAAATGAATCACTGAAATATTTGTATTAGGTGAAACTAAAATAAAAAAACACAGTCATCGAAACTTTTTGTGTGTCATTATTACTATGTCAATGTTTCCACATACTAATCATACCTATGGAGGTCCGGGTAGATAAATTATTAAGATAACACTGAGATAATAATAATAAAGTATAAATATATGTTTTTGCTCTCTATGGCTTATGGGTCAAAAGATCAATATCATTTGACTAGTGTAAAATAATTTACAATATATATTAGGTGAGTAAAACTCTTTGAGAAAATATGGATCGTCTGGTGACTATTAAAATATATAATCAATTAATTAGATGTTCCTTCTAAACGTTTTAATAGTTTCTGTTGTTTTATTATGGAGATAAAATTAAGTAAAAAAAGTAAGTTGTCAAATATCACCAGAAATATTTAATAATGTCCATGATGATTCTTTCCAAGATATTGGTTGAAGATTCGTTTTTTCTTTCTAGTGTAAATATTGAATTGTGCTCAATAAAATCACAAAGGTTGAGCTAACTCTCTCTTTACCCTTGATCTACTATTAAAACTTTCAACCTAATGGACGTAGTTGGTGCATGAGAAGTACTCAGAGGCCGAGAGCTAGCGAAATTTACCATAAAAGGTACAAAATTATTAATATTTTTGGTGACGACAGACATATATTTTGTCCTGAAAGTTTTCTAACGCCAAGAAGAAGACCCTAATTGTATTCAAACAATGTTTCAAGTATCTGCTTATGGAACACAATATTAAAAACGTTCTTTTATCTTAGGCCAAGGAGAATATTGATACAGCATAACAAAGGTAGAAGGATTGGCCATGAACTAAGGATAAATATAACATACAATTTAACTCAATATAAAAGTTGAAAAGATTTAGAAATTAACATGAAAAATGTTAAAGAAAGAGTTAAAAAATCTTCACCTCAATCCGTTAAAAAAAATCCAAAATAAATAAAATATTTCTCCAGTAGCAACATAGAGTTTAGTTTTCTGCACACGCTAATATCAACAGATCTTGAATAGCTGCCAAGGGTGTCCTGTAATTTTGTCAAAACTTTATCTTTTTATTTAAATGTTTTGACAAAACTCCAGGTTACCCTTGACAGATATTCAAGATCTGTTGATTTTAGCGTGTGCAGAAAACTAAATTCTATGTTGCTACTGGAGAAATATTTGTTGTATTTTGGCCAAAAAAAGATAATACTATAAAAACTGTAAAATTACTCGCGCCCTCCTCTGCCGCACCTTAACATCACCACCTTAAGTCTGAAAATTCAACCACCTTTTTTAAGCGGCTTCTATCTTTCTCCTTGATATAAATAAGTCTTAAAGCTCCCACTTAGTAATACTAGCGTTAATCCCTATCAGCAATGTAGATATTTAGGTATATGTAGGTATTTATTGAAGGAGGGGTCGAAATTTAACCTAGTTTTTAATATATATCATTTTGAGTTGTGTGATTATGATTGCTCATAAATTTTAATTCCAGAATACAAGTTCATATTCACGTTTAAATAAATCATGTTCTACTGCAATGTAAAATGTCATTTTAATTTTCAATGAATATTCAATGGAAGGAAATAGAATTTTGTTCGATTCAACTCGTGTTTTAAACGAATTTAAACTATTATTTACGTAAAGCACCAGAAATTTGGTTCTGCCTCCAATTACCAAATCATCTCTGGAATATTTTGTTTATAATCCCGTTGGGTTCACGTATTCAGTCGTATTTTGGATCAGAACTTGAATTATTATTATTATTGAAGTTTTAAAACGCGTCGACACAAAAAGGCCTTAAGAACCTAAAAAAAACTATACATTAAACAAAAGGATTAAGATCTACCCGTAAAAAACCGTCATTTCTATCTGGTGTGTCAAATATCAAGTGGAAATTGGTGTTAGAATACTAGCTGAGAGCTTAAAGATGTTTTTATTTTCTAAATGTTCTCTCTTTCTATATATATATATTTATCTTTCTCCACGAAAATTTAGGTAAAGCTACTCTAAAGTCTATTTTTATCATCCTTATCACTTAAGTGTAAATATGCAAGAAGCTTAGAAGAGAAGTAAGATGAAAATAATGAAAAAACTAAACATTTCACTGTATGTGTGGTTCTGATAACTAGTATCACATTATTTATATCTTTATTGCTTTTCTTTTACCTCATTGTGTATCACCACCCATTCGGTGCATAAATACAATTATGTTAACTGCTTCAGTGTGGTAGGGTTGAAAGAGGTATAAATGAGAGAAGATGTACTCGTCTTTGTATGAAGGGATAGTGTAAAACCATTCAGTAAAACACGCTCAGTACATTAATATAGCTCATTCAAAACCACAACCATTCTTAAATACATAGAGTTTAATTTACAGAAGTAGATGGATTGTTGTGTTTAAAACTAATATAATATTATCAGCCCTTAGCTGGGATTTGATCCCGGATCTACCATCCCTAGCAAACCAGACTAAAAGGCCTTAACATTTCAGCCACCTGCCGACCTGCACACGATATTAAATAATGTCTAGCGAATTTACTTTGAAAGAGTGGCTAGTAGTTTTATCCGGTTGTCTCACATTCGGTGTGTCAACAATCATCCCTTATTAATGAGGAATCTTTTCAATTAGCGGCTCTTCAGTTTTTCTCTTCCAAACTAATATTTTCATAATGCATCAACAAAACTTGTTGATAGCTAAAACAGGCAGCAGAATCAGTAACATTCAATAATAAAGACTCAACAAAGTTTATATTCTAGCAAGTGTGTTCTATTTCTAACAAACAATTCACATCAAAAAATTACTTACAAACTAACTAAAGTTAGAATATTTTAACTACTTAAAACAATTAGTCCTTATTACATGTTTGGTAGAAAAATATTAACATATTTAACAACAACACTATTAACGCCGTACTTTATGGTATAAAGATGAGGAAATAGGGGTAGTTTTTGAATAATTTTATCTACACTATCGTGGAGAGTAAATGATAAAACTATCCTAACTTAACTTATACAAGATTTGAACCTCTACCTCCATGATACATGATAAAGTCAAACCAGATTAGTGTAAGATTGGCGTACTAGATTGCTTCACCATTGTATCAGGTAATTACTATTTTTATATCAGTACGAGAGCAATACATTTTCCATCCCTTCTAGGGATTAAATTAACTTTTTCTGAGTTTTTGGTACATCACGCTCACCAATGAAATATTGGGACAGTCAACGGATAGTTTTAATCTTGTTCCTCTACTCTAATTAAGAATAGACTGAACTATGGCCTACATTCCACCCCACAAATATCAAACCCTGCTGCTCGCAAGCTGTACATCGTTTCCCCCCCCCCCCCCTCCCCCATTCCTCCATGTTGCAACACCAGTTCTCGACATTCTGCGAATTCCGGGATGAATGTTTGAAACCGGAACCTTTGCGTCGATCCGGATCCTAGCATTGTTATACATGCGTGCACCAACTTTTATTGCACCTTGTAACCGACCCTCCCCACAACTTCTTCTTCCTTTCCCCCCCACCCCACCCCCTTACTTAACTACCACGTTCCATGTTATTCAAGCTACAAGAGGGGAAATGTGGCGAAATGTCGTCGAAAACAGCCGGCGAATCATTTTGGCTGACGATTGAATCCCTAGCTATGATTGCTCTATCACAGATTAACGGCCATATTCAAAGGGGGTGGGGAGAGTGTGGCATCGAATCTCTCTGTAAATAACTATAACAATTGTATTAGCATACTAGCACCAGCACAGGCATGCCGACAAAGGCATCAGTCTCGTCTTGGCTGGCTGGTTAGGTTCTACGTTCTGATTGGAAATATTGAGGTGATTATTATCTCTATAGTTTAGATGGTGGTTTCTCACGCTTCATCCACACAAATGTTGGTACAAATCCATTATATCCTAATCACTTTTTCTAAGGTGCTCCTGCGCTTTCTTTAAACAAAACAAGAGCTGGATTGTCACTATTGCCAAATTTCCCTTGTTTAGTGTGTATAGCTTCCCACCAAATTGTTTTAACAACCCTGATTGGAGAAGTTTGGCAACAGATAAAGGAGGGAAAAATCAATAGCCTGATGCAATTCTTTGTGAACACATCAGAAAATGGGATGTGTTAGCAACCCTATAGGCAATAACGGAGTATTGTAAAGTTAATAACCTGCCATCCAGGTATTAAAGAATATTGTGAGAGTCGCCGCCAGTAACAATAGCTTCCTAAAAGCTATTAAGGGGGGGATGGCTTCCTTCCCTTGTTTTGGACCGCGCTAAAGGTCCGGGGGACAGTTAGGTTCGTCCATGTTGGATATTCTGGACCAATAGGAGTATTTCTTCAATATTTAAAAAATAGTACCCGTTGAGTCGCGTAGCAGCTCAGTACTCTGGTCTCACCGGGCTACGGCCAAGGACGCTCCCAGGTGAACTCTGGGGTGTCATATTTTTGTGAACCTCTATACGACCCCTCGCGCTAGTCGCTCGGTTAGTCACCGCGGCTATAATTATTATAATAAAAAAATCAGGCGTGATAGCGCATAGTAGTTATATTATATAACGACTAAGCAGTGGATATTGTAATTCACCTTAAATCGGTTGACGGCCACTCTCACACTAAATACGACGAGTGACGTGTATCAAGTGAATTGCTAAAATAAATTTAAATATATTATTTCTTTGATTAATTTAACCCACTATACGATCCCTACCAAATTTTATATTGAAATAAGATAAACATTAATTCCGTTAGACCTAATTATATTTGCGAAGCCGTTACGGGCATCTACAGGCTGGCCACGAAGGTGTGTTAGCCTAGGTCCTTTTATGCGCGTAGAAAGCCTTACCCTGATATGCATTAAGTTTTAGATCATTAGATCACTCCAAACAACATTAATAATTGTCTAAATGAAACCACTAGCACATTTGAACGATTTGGTAAAGAGTTCTCAAAACACATTTGTACCTTACATGTAGCTTATCTTTAAATAATAATTGTATTTAAAGAATTAAAGCTTTCTATATATATGAAAGCAATAATTGTTTTAAAAGTATCAGATGATACCCTTTCAATGGCGATCCCGCTACTGATTTCACGAGAACTCCATCCTATCAGTTCAAAGTATACTTTTAACTGAAAACACGTGTTGATTTCTGTAACCTCTGTAGAGGTCAACTTTTCATTGGAGGGGCTCTTTACTAATAAAAGAGATCCCCCACTAGTTTCTAATCTTTCCTTCCAAAAATGTAATTCCATGTTGGAACGTAAGTCATCAAAGACTCACCATTAATCCTTCTCTAGTTGGTTTCATCCACCCTCCCTATCTTTCACACCCATCACCCATTATTCTCCGTCTATGAAAGATTGCCTCTATGGCTATGGGTTATAGCTACTAATTTTGGATTAGAAGAGAGGTTTTTATGAGCAATCCTTTCTTTATTTCGTTGATGTTCTCTACTCCTGGTATTATTTCCAAATACACTTATTATATAAACTTTTTCAGTTTCAGTTTTAAAAAACCCAAAGAAGCATGATATTATTAGACTTTAGTGGCCGTGACAGAATTTAGAAGCCAAATTTGTGGAATTTGGCTTATTGTTAATGTAATATCAACTATTGGTCTGTTCTACCTTGTAAACTATGTAATTATTTAAAAGTATTCCTCTTCAAATGCTGACAACCCAAACGGGTACTAGGCCAAGATGCAATGACTAATAATTATTATTTTCTTAATATATACATTCTAATCACTGCATATTTTAAGAAGCATGTTTTAGAGGTTTATAAAATTGGCTTTTAGATCAAACAAACTTTGTAAACCAAAATGTTTGCATTCAAACGGCATATAAGTGCTAGCAGTTTGTATGTGCTTTAATAATATAGGCCTCTATTTACCTAGAATGGTTTTGTACAAAAATTTGCAAATGCGCATCAACAAACACACTGTTGTAAAGAGTTGTAGTTCATGAATGTAGTCGAATAATCAATGGCCACTATCCTGGAGAGGAATACTCCTGTAGCTTTTATATGAAAGCCATTTTGATTTGAAAATATACCAAAATAATCAATACACTTAATTGATTTTAGGATAGTTCTATCTCTCATCACACACACACACACACACACACACACACACTTTCAAAACTTTTATTTATATTAGAACCTATCCTAACCAGAAATTGGTTAACCAATTTATTTAATTATATTAATGGAATATATTACTCTACTAAAAGAGTTTTTCATGAAACAAACAAAAATATTTATTTTGCTACTTCATCAGCTCACTGGGTTTGTAAATTATATATACATATTTCAGTTTATATAAGTTCTGTTGGTAAAATGTATATAATTTGTAGTAAATATTAGGCGTTGAAAACATTTTTTTCCTAGTATTAAAAATAACAACTAAAGTGATTTAACTATAAATAATTAGAAAATTTTCTCAGTATATTATTTCAAAATTAAATATTGTATGCAAAAAATGCATACAATTAAAATAATCGTCTATCATATATTATTTAATATATTTATATATGTGCCATGTATATATTTATATATGTGCCATGTATATATTTATATATGTGCCATGTATATATTTATATATGTGCCATGTATATATTTATATATGTGCCATGTATATATTTATATATGTGCCATACATATATTTATATATGTGCCATACATATATTTATATATGTGCCATACATATATTTATATATGTGCCATATATATATTTATATATGTGCCATACATATATTTATATATGTGCCATACATATATTTATATATGTGCCATATATTTTTATATATATATATATTTATTTGTAATATGAATAGACTGGATTTATCTTCTTTAATGTTAAAAAATTGAGCTTTACAAGCATATCATACTTTGTTTAAGTAGTACACACTTTTAAAATATCAAAATACAAGCCAAACAAGGTGATTATTGACTATAATGAGTCTTAAAATAATATTTTACTTTTATTTGCATTTTTTTTTCTTATGCGTTCTAATATCCCTTAGGGTTATTAGAATATATAAGCTTACATGAACTAGGGTAGGTAGGAGGAAGGTAAAATTAATAATAAATGTACGCCCATTTTTAAAGAGGGAGAGTGGAAAGCTATTTATGTTTTTTTAACACTCCAGTACATCCGAATCCGTGTCCAACTCCAAACTCCATGACATTGAAAAGACTAGATTAGATACTTACTTGTGTGGGTTGATGGAATATTACTTTATGATAAACACCTTCAGGAATGATCATAATTTCATTTAGGTCTCATCCCCTTACATATGATATAATTTGGTTTTAATCCAAGAGAGGTTTAAAATCTAGTCAACGCACGCCACGGAATCAGCCGAGAGGATAGTAATTCGAATGTCACTGTAAAGTTTGGTTTCAAGGGCCTATAACTCTACTCGTATTAAGCTACTATTAAAATGATAGTAATTTTGTGTTTAATTTTCTAATTCCCATCCAGATTACCTAAATATTTACTGTCATTAGTTAGGGGTGAAGAAGTTAAAATTTAGAGAACAACTACCCTTATTTTCCTGAAAGTAAACGGTGAAAACATTTTAAAAACACACATTAAATACACCTCACAGAGGATTGAGCCTTGACCCTCCATCATCAGCAAACCAGACAAGACTATCTATGTTGAAGTCTTAGCTCGAGTATTTACCATTGCAGGTTGAAAAAATAATAACTAAACTCACTAAATTATAAAAATCGACTTTTATCTCTTAACAAATTGTATCTTTCTTAGTAATTTGAATGATAAACTTTTATATTTAACTAGAAACATATTTTAAATCTTTTCAACTGGTTTTGGTTTTTAAAAAAAAAGAGTTAAAATGTAAACTCCAATACCAAAAGTGGGTGACTTTTCAGTAGAAACCTAACCAAAAACCAACTAATTTTAGTGACCTGTAATGTAATAGATTTTAATATACTAAAGGACAAATCAAAGTACCTTCTGATTTCCATACACAAGTGAATAATTGAGTTTTTGAGACAAGATTCGTTCTAGTATCTTAAGATCAATCTCATATTCATCCTTCGTGTTATTAACTACATCAATATAATTTGTGTTAGTTTATTATAAAGGTGAAAGACAGCTAGGGAAGCACACCAATTTAAAATAATTGAATTTCAAATTATGAGCCGGCTCTTACAAGTAATATCTTACCTCTTTTACTTCTAGTGCCGGGAAAGGCAATAAAGTTTCCGCGCTAATGTCACTTGCTACGCATTACAAAGTCGATTGGCTTCAAGGAGAAAGAGCGGGTTGGGGGGGGGGGGGGGGAGGGTTTAAA
>CABEEJ010000448.1:19071-29535 GCA_901482245.1 Timema douglasi
TTTTTTTTTTAACTACCTGGAATCCAAATTAAGGTCTTTAGATAAATAGGGTTTTTATTACGTCCAACACCGAGATAATTAATGGATTACCCGCTTCTGTGGCCAAATGGTCCATGGCATATTTCTCATGTTAGACTGGTCTGCTAATGACAGGGAGATTCGGGTTAGAATCATGGTCAGGGAGTGATAAGGGTTTTACCTAGATAGTTTACTATTTTCCTTTCACACAAATGGGGGTAGATCACCTATAAATGCTTCCTTCCTCATCCTTACCCTATAAGAATAATTATAAAATACGTGGTGATTAAACAACATATTAATAGAAGGAGTAGGGAGTATCAGTGGAGAGAGAACAATGGGAAACCACAGAGATAAATAAAAATCTGAGTGTACCCTGCCGGGATTCAAATCTTGAAATACGTGTCATTGCAGGTTTGCCCAGCATTTAGAAAACCTGGAAAATAAGGCACTTTTTTGTGTCTATAAATCACCTGGAAAGCGCGAAATTTCTCAAAAATTACAAAAGCTACTGAAAATGTTGGGAATTGTTGACATTAAACTACAAATTTTTAAGCAATAGGTTTATCCATGTACGAAAAAGCAAACCTAATAATTAGTCGCTCTGGATAAAATACATTTCCTATCTCTCCCATTACCTCATTTTTAGCCTTAAAACAACGGCGTCAACCGCGTGAGTTCATACGGGTCAAATTTATGAAAAATAAAATTTAATTATTTTATACTATTCTTGAAAATATCAGGGAAAAGGAGATTTTCTTCTGCTAAACTTGTAAATTAAATGTAATTTTGAATTAAGAAAATAGTGGCAACCCTTTATTGGCGATCCACTCTATTTCTAGATTGACACTTTAAACCATGTTACCATCTGTGGGGGCTGTAGATTAATTACTAATCCAAGATGTCGGTCTGGGTGTGTTTTAGTTTGTTAGTAGTGTAGATTAAACACCCAGATAAAATTGACTCTATCCAGAACGTTTTCATCCACCGTACATGGTTCAACTCGTTCAATAATACATTGGGATGCAAAAGATGTTATTTAATTTTAATTTTTGCAGAAACCCAATCAGGAAGGTTTAGTTACCTTATTTTTATTATAAATGTATGCTATTGGTTATGGTTGTCCTATTTTACTAGTATACATTTTTTAAATTTAGGGTGACCTGGTGGTCTAGGGGTAAGGTGTCAGACTTCTATGCTGGCGGCCGGGGTTCGAACCTTGGTCCCGGCAAAGATTTATCTGATTACCAAACCCTTCCTTCACCTCTGACAAGACATCTTGTGAATGTGAGGAATGCCAGGCCTCCACCGTGGTTCGGATTCCACGTTAAACTGTAGGTCCTCCATTTCATCTCACAATCACCCTACCATTACACATTAGAGTAAGTGCGTATAACCCGAACGGGTAGTAAGATGCAGTGCTAATAATAATAATAATAATAATATTTTAAATTTAGAGTATATGATTTGAATTTATCAAACTCATAGCTATAAAACGAACACTGTTTACAAACTAACTCATCCTCTGAAAGCACACTTATGAATGAGTGTCCAGTTTGTTAAATAGTTGGCTACCATTATCAAACCATTGACAAATAGACTTATTTAACTATTTTAGGAATCACGTAGGCTCAAACCAGTGTTCCTCCTTAAATCTGTATTCATTTCTCCTAGCCATACAATCAGTATAAAGAGCAGGCGATATCCCTTTAAATCATTTATTCGACCCCTCTCCTAAGTAACGTCATGGCCTGGTCATTGGTGGCGAGAAGAGGGGTAATGGGTGGTGGGTGGTGGATGATTATGTTTTCTTTTCTTTTTTTTAGCACCGCGTCCTACATACTATTCGGTTTATGTGCTTATATACGGTACTAATCACACTACTAATGGTTTTATGGGTTAGTAAGACTATATTTACAAGAAGTGTACCCGCATTTGTGGGGGTGACGGGGTGTAAAACAGTTTTGGGAACGTCATCCTCAGCACACCCAACCGATATTCTAACCTTGATCTCCTCGTCATCAGTCTAGTCTATTGCGAGTATAGCGCGTTAGATCACGCAGTCACCGAGTGGGTGGGTGATGTTATTATAGTTATTTTATTAATATGAGACAGTTCTATGTTAAAGGTATCTACAGCTCAAATTTCATCTAAAGGGCCTGGATAGCTCAGTGGTAAGAGCAGTGGCGTACTAAGCCGAAGTTCCCGGGTTCGATTCCCGTGTCCAGGTGTCTTTTTCAATTTTCAGAATATGATTTCCTGGTGGTATTATCCCCATTAAAACGCTTTAACAATAGTTTCGGCTATTTGTTACATAAACAATGTATAGATAAAAAGTGAGCATTAGAATATTAATTAATATAAAGTATACTAGTGTTTTCTTCTGAAATGAGGATGCAAAATAAAAATGTGTAAAAATGCCCTCCATAGCTTTTAATCTGAATTCAAGTAATTTAATTCCCAGTCACTAAGGTAACAGAAAGCCTGCACTGATATAGCATAGATAGTATTTAATATTTTAAGAAAATTAAACAATTGGAAGATTAACGTGAAGATATGGTCATGTAAATTTATTAAAACATAGTCTAGGTGGTGTACTTTTGCATTGCAGAACATAGCCTTAGGCCGAAAAAGATCTAGCTGATAATAAATCCTCAAAAATATGTACAGAGGTCATAAAAGTGGTCTAAATTATATTCGTTAGTCACAAAATGGGTCTGAAACATAAAGGCCAATGGTATTTAAAAACAACTCTTACGTTGGTGGTAGAATAATATGTTTCAAACCACAATATTTATATCAGTTACATAAACTGTACTTATGACACAGGTAATGGATAGACAATATGTTTGACAATAAATAAATTAACCATCAAACATGAAGCGCATTAGTGGCACTCTAGGAATAACTCAAATCCTGAATTTCATTCGATTGATCGGTCAAATATTTTGTCACTTGGTGTACACCTCATTTCAAAATAATTGAATCTGGGTGCCGGCCCCGGCGAGGCAAACTACCACCACTACCTTTAGTCCTGTGATTTACTGAGACTCCACACATCCTCGAGTTAATACTACCGGGTATTTTTTGACGCCTTATGACAGAGAAGGATAAAGAGAGCTTTCGAGTGGCAGGGATGAAATTGAGAATATAGGAGAGAGAAAGAGAGTCTGTTAGTGAAGGAAACCCCGGACTGATAAAAATATGTATAAAGAAAATCGATGGATAAAAAGAGACAATGGTAAGAGCGAATGGATGATAAAAAAAAATTAGACATAAATGTACTGTGAAAGAGGGGTTTGGGGCAGGTAAAGGTATTGAAATAGAATTAATGGGGAAAAAAATGAAATGACGTAAGGAAAGTGAGGATTTAATAATATAAACTTAGGATCAATAAGTAAGAAGATAGACATAACGAGAAGGAACATTAATTAACCAAAAAGTGCTGGCTGGAAAAAGAAATATGGCATTAAAAAAACAGAAAAAGTGAGATATAATTTAATATTTCGTGATCCTGTCTTCTAGAACCGATCTCTCAATTTAAAATGGTAACGTAGGTCTACTGCAATGCAGAGCCAGAAGATAGGGAAATAAAAACTGATATGAATCGGGAAATAGAACGTTCACATTAGGCCTACCATTTGCGAAATTAAAAACAAATCAACCTCTTCTATAATTGTTTACATTTCGTTAATTTTTATGCAGTGGAGATAATTGAATGCTTCAAGTGGTCTCTCTTTTTATCTTATTGTTATTACTATGGGTGAGGGTCTGTTCTTAATTTGGTCATTGGAAGACACATTTTAGAGGTCGCTTTGTGATAGCTGCGATCTGAGTTCAGCCTGAAAATAATGGTGAAGAGTTAGTTCCTCATTCTCTTAGCCTACAATACCCTGATTTTGGTTGCAAGAACAGTCGAGAAGATTCAAACCTATTTCTTTGCGGCCAACATTGATAATATTTCACTCTATTATTTGTGTTATTTTATAGGTATTGATGATATCTATCAAAAGTGATAACTTCAGATATAATGACTTTAGTTATGAATATATTAAAATTGTTTTAGTAACTTTAGTAACTAACTTTTACTGTTCTTCCTAGAAAAATAAGTTACTTCAGCTGGTTTCAATGTGAGGTTTATTCAAAAACATTAAAAATTTAGTGCTTATAGTTCAATTTTCTTAGAAAAGTCCTTATTAACATCAGTTTGTTTGTCGCCAACATTTACAGCATTTTATTATATTGTTGGTCTTATCTTATAGGTATATCAAATATATATCAAATGTTACTGGTATGGCTCGATTAACTTGACGTATGAATACGTGAAAATAGATATATTAACGTTTCTAGCTGTCAGCTGACCTTCCTGCGAAAATTGGATTATATCTAACGGATCAGCATCACTCAATGTTATTTAAAAACAGTGTTTCTGAAAGTTCGGCTCTCGGACCACTGGTGGTCCGCGCTGTTAATATTTAATTAAAGAATGCTGCTCACAAAAAGTCTAAAAGTTTGAAATGCTAAATATTAAATAATGTAATATCCATAATATGTTGTATTTATTTTCTCGGTAGACACCAGTCAAATATAAAAGGATATCAGTACCAACATTAGGTCAAAATTACGAAATAACCTGAACAAGCAGTAAAATGGGGTGCTAAACAAATTGTAAACTTTTATTCATAAAATATTATGAGACTTAGAATGTTAAAAAATAATCAAAATACTACTACTTTATAATTCACTGTAGCTATATGATATTTAATATACTTTATTTTTTCATTTAATAAATTTAATTGTTGGGGTTTAGTTATTTCAAAATGGAATTACCTAAAAGCAATGTTTTTCCTGCATAAATTTCTAACAAGCCCTCCTCCTCACTTTCTCCCAGGGTTCCAGTGTCCCCATTGCGCTAAGTGCCCATTTGATTGTTTTTCCATCACTTGAACTTTTAAAAAACACTACTATATATTCGTGTTGAGCTAGACTCCTGAGGACGGGTATATCGAGGTTTGAATATCAGTCGGCTGAACTTGGGTGGTTGTTCTTAAAAAAAATTTCACCCTCCCTCCACGCAAATGTGGGTTAACTTCCTTTAAATTCAACCTTCACAATTCCTAACTCATTAGCGTAATTAATACACAAACGTATAACCCAAACGGGTAGTCAGACGCAGTGCTAAACAAAAGAATGTACTTTAAAAATTGACATAAGCAATTACCTTTTAGATGCCGGTGAATACTATTAATTTGCATATCAAACAAACTTTTTAAAATAACTCACATTAACATAAATTTTGTATGTATTATGAACTATTCTCAAACCTGTATGGCTGCATTGTGAATACAGGAAGACATACTTGGAATCCTTTGCAAGTACCAAAATTAGGAGCCATGAAATAGGGCAAGATATGTTTTTTCTCAAAGGGTACACCAGAAAAATTAATTTGACAAACATTTATTTAATCAGAATTATAATCACTATACAAGAGCAAAGATTTACAAAATGCCATCACAAAGGAGTTCCTTAAAATTTAAATACTGTTATTAGTTTAAAAATTAGTTTGTATTATTCCAATATCTATATTACTTTAACCCAAGTCGGTGGTCACAATGTTTAAGGCGTAATTTATCAATAAACCAGATTGCAAATAACGGGAATATCGTGATTTGATTTCTAATCGTCTTCATTGAAGGTGTTTTTTACTAACTGGTTTTACCCTCTCCCTTCCCGCAAATGTTGTTTTTTAAACAACTTGAATACTTTTTGACGTGTCAAGAACAGCAATTATTTTACTTTTAATACTTATAGGATTACAAAACAACATTAATTTCTCAATAATGTGGGTGGCTTTAAGGGTTAAGTTAAATTATGTTGGTTTATTGTGTGTTCAATTGGACTAAAGCGTCGCTTTATCAACATACTGGGCTGCCATTGATTAGGAATTTTGGGTCAAGTCCCGTTCGAGTGTACTAAGGGTGGTTTTTTCTATTTACCCACCATGCTAGTTTGGGTACACTTGCTCTAACTTCAACCTTACTCATCCCTATCACATTAGCTTAATAAATACATTTATGTAAAACTAATAGCCCGGAGTGGTAATAAGATGAAGTGCTAAAAAAAATAATGTTGGAATTGAAGTTCCTAACAAAAGCTGGTTTTTCATCAAGGGATATTAAAGCCATCTTAATTTTAAAGCAGATAATAATTAATTGTAACAAGTTTAGTTGAGCTTATTAAACTATGTTCTATGAAGATAATATTTGGATGTAATTCAACCATAATTTATTCTTTCTTAATGCACGATCCCACAGGTGCGCAGATGAGCACTCATTTAGTTCCAAATTAATCCAAAAAGATTGTGACTTTGTAGTAATTTTTCTTTTGTAATTCTAAAGAAACATTTTCAGAGAAAAGTTTTTTTTATCAACACGTCTTACTATACGTTCAGGTTAAAGGCATATATCATAATTACTCTAATGGGGACGGGATGAAAAAGGGAGTATTCTACAGGTAATCTACCTGCATTTGTATAGATGGAGAGTGGGAAACCAATCTAGGGAGAAAAACCTCAGTAGACCCGACTGTTATTCGAACACCGATCTCCTAGTCTTCAGCAGGCCAGTCTTAAATCATTCAGCTACTGAAGTGGGCAAGGTGTTGAAAGGGGCTGCATTTACCATATAAATTGATACTGGGTTGTCAAATTTAGAATTATCTTGAGTAAGGTATTCATTAAAATGAATAAAAAGGTAAGCTAATACATAAACTTAAGTTACCAATCGCCTGGTTGTCAAAGTAAAAATACTTAAAACATAATATATTTTATATCAAAATTTTACTGTCAGAGAGTTAGGGCAAGATCCAACTAGATTTGCGGGAACTCACATTCGAACGCATTAAACAAACTTGACGTCCCTCAGGCTACATTATCGCGACAATCGCTTTCCACCACGACTTGACATGATTAGTGTGCCGTGGTTAAGGTCACAACAGCTACAATTTAAAGGTAGCAGAGGAAGGACATAGGATTTAGTCTTTTTTCAGGGGTGATTTTGCGGTAATGTCCTTAAACAACGGAACTTTCTCCCCACGGGGTACTAGAGTGCTCGTAATTCTCGATATCGCCCAATGAAGGCGTCTACACGACCCCTTTTGGCTTCTTTCACCACTATCTCCCTCTCCATCCATATTACAGATAAAAATAAAGGTTATTTAGAGCGGTCATAATTATTAAATTAAATCTTTGATAGTTCGTTCCCATTCTCCGCAATTCATTTAAAATCCCGTTAGTAATATAATAAACTTCAGAGATATCAGCATAAACAAAATAAAAACTTTTAATCTAATATATTATTTTAAAAACAGACTCCTTAATATTTAACAGAATGCACTTGAAGGTGTTTTTTTTGCACAAATTTGTGTTTTTCATTTTCACTTAAAGTGATTGCTGATACATTATCTTAAAATTGACCTAATAATCCTGCTGAGGTTCTTTTAAACTCTCTGCTATTCAGCATTGGGTCTAGATCTGGGCTTCCCACATTGTAGTAGGCGTATTCACAGGGCACGAGACGTGTCAGTGAGTTTTTAATTCATTTGGTTTTTTATGATAGATGTGATAAACAAATTAATAAAGATTCTGAAATTTTATGGATTTTTAAAAATCCTTTCTTTCCTTTTGTCAATTCTTTGTTTAGCTTACCACTATATCTTTGTTAAAATTTAGAAGGATCGTTTCTAACTTAAAATAAAGGTAGCCAAATAGTCATTTGTGATCAACTGGTCGACAAGTATAAAATATAATGATTGAAGCTGTCTGACTGAAGAATATTTTACAATCCCGCCTTTGTTTATGACACAGAATTTATGAACTCTAATTCAACAAACTATTCTAAGATTATGAGATGTCATGCATCAACTTCAAAGTCAAATGTGTAAACAGAAAATACGTTTTTCAGGGAAATTATATACATTTTGTGGTTTGAATAAAAATTCAATTTTAGCGTGTGAAAGTACTATAAGTTTTTATATTCAATATAGTTTTACTATTCAAACACAAAATGGGTTATAAAGTTTTACCACTAAGACAAACAATATAAGCTTATGGTTCCGTAGTAGATTGCAAAGGATTTTACTTCTCTAGAGTATATCCCTAGATAAAAATGTCTAGCCACTCTGACTTACAATATAGAAGTTGTTTTTTTATGAGCTGTTAGAAGGGGTATGTTGGTTGAACCATGTGCTCAAAAGAGTTATGTAACTGGCTCAATTTAAGAAAATACTACATTCTAAAAGGTTCTTCTTTCGGTAATCCGACTATAGCAAGTAACTTCATGGCAAAATCGTTTGCAGTATAGCTGATCAGTGTCAGGTACACTATCCCTAAATCCTGATTTGCCAGCTATTATCATTTTAAATAGGATTGTCCATAATACACCACGTATGAACAAATCTGTAAAAAAAACATCAAATATTTATTATGGAGCACATCTATTGCATATTCAGTGTGTGTTTGGGAAGCGATATGTTGCATATGAAGAGAATGACAATGTGGTTAATAGACCGCAGAACTTGATGGGTTGTCCGACACCAATTTTGTAGCTAATCTGACCTGGCAGTGAGGTTTACGTCTATATATCCCATATCCCCCTCCACCAATCTTTTTAACAACCCTTTTCCGTACACACACACACACACACCATAGCGCCAGAGGCGCAGTGCGTGCCGCATTATTTCTCATTTTGTTCATCGTAGGTACCTTACCGCTCATTTATCCCATCAGGTGCATAGGAGGTTAATGTTTGCACGTGTGTGTTTTTCTGTGCGTGCTGAGGTATAAAACTAGCCCCAAGGGTTTTTGATTACGGTTTGATTTTAATTTTTTTTTATAACGTTGCTACTTTAATGTTTACATTTGCATAATGTTACGGTTCAACTAAAATATTAACTTTATATTATTAGAGGTCTTCTAAACATTGGGGATGTTTCAATACATTACTTTCAAACCGACTCTACTCAGGCCAACACACTTATTACTTAGCAGCCAATTTCAAATGATATTAACCAATCGGATAGGCTAATCTGTCCACACATTTTGTAATTGTATAAATACCATAGTTTAAACTGTGTTCTTTGGTGATTTTTACAGAAAATAGTTTTGTTCAAGGATATAAATAAAAAGTAAGATGGTATTATCGTTAACAGCGTTTTTTTTTATTCCTTCCTCAATTCCTAGGCTAGTAAATTACTGAGGTAATATAAAATTTACATCACTTACAGCCCCAATTAAGTTTAAGATCACTTTAAATCGCTTTAAGAGGGATTTAATGTGCAGAATAATTCATTGAAATTGCCTTCAGGAGACTTAACCACGAAATATCTCATGAAATTATATCTTTCAACCCCACACCACCCCCCCAAAAAAAAGATAATCCACGTAAGGGCCTGGTTGTGTTGACTCACTTAATTTTATGACACTATGAGTTATTTTATTAGTTCGCTTTTCAGTCAGGCTACTAGCTTTTCTATTTAAAATCATCCTATCTTGAGAAAGAACATGAGGTTTAGTAAACTTCCCCCGTTTTCACCAAATTCAATAATGAAAAAACTACCCTCACCGCATTATGTCGGTAATTCAACGCCGACCTCCAAGCTCAAATAAAGCTCGACAGCACGCACCTATCTCACTGCCTCCACGAATAAAGAGAGGATATGATATGAAACACAATATTGTGATGAACATAGATAAAGGAAGGAGGGTGACGTGTAGCCCAGTAGGCCTACTAACAATAGGTTTTGTATTGTGTTCGTCCACTGATCATTAAAGTAACAAAATTAAAACAAAATTTGTGGAAACGAAAACATAAATTCTGTGGCCATATTGTTTATAGTTTGGATAGCATTATATTTCCTAGAAATAAAATAAGGGTTAAATAGATCTACTAAATGAGTAACATTATAAAATAATTATCATCATTCTAAAAATATATAATTTTTGTGTGTGTGCCGAATCTTATCATTCAGGCTATCCGCCTAGTAAATTAGGGCTGAGGAAGGTAAAACTTAGAGTAAATGTACCCTACTTTAGGGGAGATTTAGTGGGAAACATAATTATACACACATACGTAAATACATACATACCTAATAATGCCGTTCTTTTACGGGGTAGAAACAATGCTTATATCTAAAATTAAAATTAAATAAAAACTTCGCACTTAATCCATTCTCAGTAACTATCTATAGACTCCCCCATCCTTGCATACGCTCTTCGTTTCCACAACATTCATACACCAAGACATGCATGCTGTTTTATTCTTAAAACGATTAATGTGTATCCTTTTAACACAGTCATCAACAATATTTAACCAGGTCTTGCATGGCCTACCCCTTCCGTTTGATGCACACACTAACTTCATATATATATATATATATATATATATATAT
>CABEEJ010000448.1:29657-55811 GCA_901482245.1 Timema douglasi
ATATATATATTCTTCGTCACTCGATCCACACTCATCCTCTCAAAATGTCCAAAGCATCGTAAGACACTTCTTTCATATTGGACTATCGAATTCCCTTTCAACCTGAACTCCTTCAGCACCCATTAATTACCGAGACTGTCCATACGTGTTTTTCCACATACTTTTCTTAGATAACTGTTATTGTGTTCCTTTGACAAACACACACTTCACATCCATAAAACAATGTTGACGTTAATTCACTTTTATAAACTGCAATTTTTGCCTGTTTCGATACTACTTCATTCTTTGCAATAGTCCACATACATCCAACTACTCTCTGAAATGCATTAATTTAGGAAATGCCAACATTATCCAGCCGGCATTTAAGCCCCGACCTCCCCGTCACTGGCAAACCAGACTAGAGGGGAATGATAATGTAGTCTGCAAACCCACAAATGTGGGCAATTTTTAATTATTTTCATTAAAATAGATAATTATAATATTAGACCTACAATTTTTATTTCCTTTGAGAAATTTAGGTATAGTTTTATATTATGTGGAAGGACGTTAAAATGTTTACTAAACATATAATTAAGACTTTTTGCCTGATGGAGTTATTCAGTAAAGTGGTTTGAGATAGTGCAATAAAAATTGTAGATTTATCAAAATATTATCGCCACGTAATAATTATTTTGTTTATAAAACTCTGTGTGTGTGTGTGTGTGTGTGTGTGTGTGTGTGTGTGTGTGATCGTAAGGGTGCACATAAATAATTCCTTTTGTTACCACTAGGGAAATATTTGATAGGGGAAATAAGAGTAGGGTTAAGGGTGTGTCTAGGTTTGGATGAATGGGAGGGGATGTTTCCTGTATTGTCATTGGAGGGTTTACGATAGTCTTAACAGGGCTTTACCCCCCAAAGTCCCTGTAAATACTAAGGACAAAAAGTAAACAAGGGGGAAGAATAGAGTTGCAGGCTTTTAGAAGGATCTTCACGAAACCATAAGAGCAGAACCCACTAAGAGGGATTAAAGATCAGCAAGCTGTTGAGTAGTTTAAATTAGCTTTTAGGGAAAGCAACTTATAAAATAAATGGTTTATGAAACATTAATTCCCAGATTTGAAATGTTTATGTCTAGTTAAGTGTTCGTTGTCAAAGATTAGCTTTATTTTAAAGTTGATTTAAAACTAATCTTACATATAATTTAAAAAGGTATAGCATTTTTTCTATGTATTTAACGTGCCCCTTCTGATACGACTAATTAAATTAGTACACGACTTATAAGCCAACTTAAATTTAACAACATCCAGTCCTCAACCGTTATTTCGTCACTATGAAAGGATTAACTCACATTTCACCAATAATACATTTTTGTACCATGCCAGTAATCGAACCCAGGATTATTATCTCAGTAGACAGACACGTCACTGACTGAGCTAAGGTGTCAGACAGCGTATTGATGTGATGTTGTACGTTTAATAAGAGGTAAACTGTTTAAAATAATAAAATATAACAAAGATTAAATATTTAGTCAAAGAATATCTCGTTTCTCAGTTGTTGTTTTTTTAGTTTAACTTTTAGTGCCTTATTGCCATGGTCTTACCCTTTAAGGAAATATTTTTCCTACTAATTCTTTTTAAAGGCGATCTGGTGGTCGAGGGGTATGGTGTCAGACTTCTGTGCTGGTGGCCGGGGTTCAATCCTCGGTCCCGGCATAGATTCATCTGATTACCAAACCCTTCCTTCACCTCTGGCAAGACATCTTGTGAATGTGGGGAATGCCAGGCCTCCGCCGTGGTACGGATCTCACGTTTAACTGTAGGTCCTCCATTTCATGTCACAATCACCCTACCATTACACATTATCGTAAGTGCGTATAAACCGAACGGGTAGTAAGACGCGGTGCTAATAATAATAATAATAATAATAATAATAAACAACTCATCCACCACTTTTTATGTCAAGAACTACACATATGAGCTTGGCTGTATTTTTTTTTAAACCTACAAACAATCCAATAAAAAAATTGCGTAGGCCATTTTCATTTTATAATAACAATAATAATAAATTCAGCAGGCCTGGATTATTTGGGATTAATTTATCTTCTACAACGTGATGGAAATATAAATATCATCATATATTATATTGTCAAGGGATCATAGCAATATTGTGTCACTAGTTTTTTAAGTTTTAAATGGGAAGATTAAAATTTGGATTGGTTGCTTGGAGAGCCAAATTAAAGTGATGATAAAGGAAAGCTTTTACTTAAATGTTTATTCCTGTTGTTAAAAGGAGACGATTTCCACCGTCATGTCAAGCTTCACCCTTTAAATCTGATGGATGGCGAATATTAGTCGATTTTAAAATATGATTTTTTATTACCTATGAGGTTATGATTGTCCTTGGTGCTCTTTGAACTATAAATGGTAATTTTGTTACAATTTCGGGTGAGATAATTTGTATGATTTGTCTTAGTAACCACTCATGTGAATCTAGTTGCGTTCTGGTACTTGTCGGTAGTATAATACAAATGCTGGTCGGATTATTTCGTCAATTTTGCTATTATTATTGTTATTATTATTATTATTATTATTGTTATTATTATTATTATTATTATTATTATTATTATTATTAGCACCGCGTCTTAATACCCGTTCGGGTTATACGTACTTACGCTAATGTGTAATGGTAGGGTGAATTGTGAGATGAAATGGAGGACCTACAGCTTAACGTGGAATCCGAACCACGGTGGATGCCTGGAATTCCACACATTCACAAGTTTTGATTAATACACGTCTTGTCAGAAGTGAAGGAAGGGTTTGGTAATCAGATAAATCTCTGCCGGGACCGAGGATTGAACCCCGGCCGCCAGTCACAGAAGTCTGACACCTTACCCCTAGACTGCCAGGTCACTAATTTGCTCTTAGTGATGTGCTAATAAATTCGAATTAGCTGATGGTGTTTGGGAAGGAGGTAGAAGGGGAGTGTTTTTGTTGGTTTGTTCACTATATGTAGACTCTGAAGTGGATGTTTGAGCGTAAGACGTTTCATATTGGGTCTCTGTTTATCGCCCTGAGTACAAACTGAGATCTGATGTTAGCGATCTGTTTCTGTAGGCTATTGGCGTTAGTCTACTTGTAGATCTGTGTGTTTCGTGCAACATTAACATACAAGGACTTATACTGTAGTGAAATGTGTGACCTAATGTGAAAGAGCATGTTAACTGGAGCATGAAACGGTGAGGGTGGCTATGATTTTTTTAAGTCAAAACATCAACAACTAATTAATACATGTCACCGATTTTGTTCATATAAAGATTTAATTTTTTTCTTTTTTTGTAAGTGTGTATTTTTCGTATATTTGAAATAAAAATATATGAATTTGTTTGAAAAAATCCTCGTTTTTTAAAATATATATTTTCTTTCATTAAATACAATATATGTAACAAAAATAAATATTCCTTAATACACGCTCAGATTACACACACATATTTTAGCCATGCTAGTGGGGTACGGTTATTAATATTAGAATTTTAGAAGAAATATCCCGCTATCTGCATTACTCTATCATCACTAGGCCAAACTAAATGAACTTGACATTCAGACCACGTGCCTATAGGTTCGGGATTGAATGCAATATAATATAACAAAAACTTACAAATATTAGAACTATTCAACATTGTTAATCTCATTCCACGCTTACACTCCATACTTTAAAAGATACCTCCCTTAAAATTCCCCCTCCTACTGCCAAAAAGAATTTACACGCTCCCTCCACACCAATGTTGGTGCACTTACATTAAATTCTACCTTACTCGTCATGTTATTTTTAGGATACAAACGGCCTACATTTTTAGTTGTTTTTTAAATACAAATCTCCAAAACGTAACAAAGAGAGCGTGAGTCGAAACTATATAAAACATGCATGTGTAAAAGATTGATCGATTTGGACTGTGTATGTATATTTTTGTTGTGCTTTGTTGGTACCAACTGTGTTATTACAATCACGCCAGTAGCAAGAGATATATTTTTAGAAAGAGCTACCACAAATCTACTCTGAAAAGCACCCACTTCCCCCATTTTTTAATTCATTTATCCAATTTTTCATTCACAAAATAAATATTTAATTTTTAATTATAAAAACGGACAGAGACTCCTTCAAACTCAAAACATTATAAAGACTGCAACTTTTTTGCCAATCAAGAAAAAAATAGGATAATAAATTAAAAACGTCAGTAAGAAGAAAACAATTTAAGTGGAAACAAAGTGAAATCAGTGGGGGAAATTACTTTATTGGGCTCGATGAACCCATCACAAAATTTCTGACACCGTTCAGAGTTTTCAATTTTTTTCCATCCAGTCTAGTTTGTGGACCTTATGGTTTCCTTTTATTAATTGTCATGTGTGAGTCCACTGTATTAATTGACTGTCTCATGATATCGCAAACTATTATCGGTTTAAATTGATAACAGTGATAACATTGCATACTAGCAGTCATTATCACTGAATCACTCAAACAAATGTACGCCAGTATATTCATTAAAAGGTTCATGATATGTTTTTCATGACTCACTACTGTGACTCAACCATATGCCTAATCAAAACACTATTGAAGATTCTCTCGATATAAATTAGTTTTTAATAAAAATAAACATGATGGCGTGTTGAGTTTCACTTGTCAGGATTGTCCATCAATATGGCGTAGTTAAGGGCTGTAGCGAAACTGATCCAGACGAGATAAGGAAATAAAAGATAAGCCGCGATCCTGTTCAGTCTGAAGAAGGTGAAGATACAGGCGATTATGTTCACCCACAGGACGACGATATCCACCAAACCCTGTGGAGAAGTAATCTGATTAAGTTGTACCGCTAAGAGAGACATGTGTTGTAATACTTTAGTTAAATAGAGAGAGAATACATAGGATAGTGTTTAAAATACTGACTAAAGCAAATTGGGATGGAAAGAGACATTTTTGAAAGTTTAAGATACTTAAATAATAATCACATATGTGATCTGAAACTGTCATGGTTTGAGTTCAAGCCCCAGTTGGATTTACTGAAGGTGGTAAATCATAAATGGTTTCCCACACTCCCTCCGCGCAAATTTTGATATGTTTCTCTCAATTCTACCTTCCTAATCCTTATCACATCAGCGTAATTAATATACATGTATGTATTCCAAACAATAGTGTGTTTTTTTTGACAAAACAAGAGACACATAATAAATTAGATTTTCTAAAATGGCCTTTTATATTTTGAGTTACTATGAGATATGTGATATGATCATTACAAAATATCAACAAATAAATAATGTTTGCAAACCAATAAATATTATTTTGGCGAACAACTTACTGAACGAATCATCAAATAAAAAGTAATTCTCATGCCTATTAGTTTTGAGTGTACACTATCTATCCTGCAAGGCAGTGAGCCTGCCTTGATGAGTAAACACTATTATAATATAGTTTAGAAGATACGGCCATCGTGTAGGTGGTCAGAGTTAGACTGCTCACCGTAAATGTGATAATACTCTGGAGTATATATACATTACAGCTTTTGTGTTTCTCTGGATAGTTAAAGGACAATAAATACTATTCGAGCTAAGAGAATCTGATCAAGTAGATTACCTCCAAGAAAATTATACATGATAAAATAGCACATCCAATAAAAATATTTTTTCTTAGCTAAAAGTTATTTAGAATGAAAAAAAAAAATCTTACCCATAGTATACTATGAGCCCCGTAAAATATAGGTGACCATATCCAATTTAAAATAAGCTGAGTACAATATAGTATCAGAGGTATCCGTGCTTTTTCTGTAAAAAAAACACATTTAAAAGTATTAATTTTAGTATTATAAATCTACCACACTAATCTCTTAATATGATGTAATAGCAATTTAATACCATCTGTACACTTTTATAGCATGTCACATATCACTTATGAGATTATCTCGAATGATTAAGTTTGCAAGAGACCCTCCTACCCGAAGTGAGTCAGAATAATCAAGTTATGTAAGAAATAAATATACACTCGATCTCAATAAAACTGTTAACAGTGAGATGGAAATATACCATTCTTTTATTGGTGGTAAGTTGTTATTTGAAGGTTATTTAGTTCAGTATTTGTTAAACTTTTCCGATTAGTGGACCATTTTATAAGCGTTCGATTCACGTAGACCACCCACCTGTCACTGGTCGAGGCATCAGATTTTCAAATGAAATTGTTATGAAACAGTAAATACAGCATATTTATGTAATTTTGTTTTATAAACCGTACACATTTTACAGGACAGTTTTCATAAGAAAATCTTTATCTTACAGATAGAAACTATACTAAATCTACTGTCAATTATTTTGATATATCACTTTTAATAGTAAATTTGGCTTATAATTAAAAATTACACTAATAATGTAAGAACATCTATATTAATAAAAGGAAGTGTTTGTTTGTGTGCGATTTCCAAACAAATATACGGCACGCAGAGATTGTGAACATAGGTGGACGGAATGCACCTTGAAGCAGGATTTTCAAATTTTTAAATGAGCTTTTTAATTAGTCTATTTTTAACAAATATTTGAAAAAAATGTTGTTAGCCTGGTTTTTAATTACTCTTCAGAAATGTCAATGGTAAATCGGGCACCATGGGGAGAGGGGGGCTTATATATAATTTTTATACCACAGTGGGTCACGGGTATCGACGTACGGGATTACTAGTTTTCTTATAACTGTCGGATCATCATATGAAAATTGGACTATACTTGTTAAACAAAGTAATAAAGAGAAGAAATATTGGAATTAATGTGAAAAATTTCCAGAAAAAGATTATGATGAATATTTACGTTGTGTGTACCCCATAACCCAAAAACAATTCTCTCTGTCCCCGGGATGTTGTTTTGATTTTGATTAAAGCCCTCAGATATATAACAATTTAATGTTGGGTAATTTTTTAAAAATTGACATATCTATTGTGTTTAACATGTATTTCTGGGAATTCTTTACATGATAGTATAATAAAGGTAAGTTGAGGTAAGATTATTAATTACGTATTTTTGAAAGCGTGGATTATTTTAGAACGCAAATACGACTGTGCCATACCGTCCGTTTACCTGTGGTCCCGTGAGTGGACACACCACATCATTTACTGTCAGTGGTCCACCGACCACAGTTTGATAACCCCCACGTTAGTGGATATCCTCGCAATGGTATGCGGGTGGGCTATGGTGTCAGTCAACCTTATCTGGTCTGGTTTGCCGATGATTGGGGCCGTAGTGCCTTGAATCGTTGTGTACTAAGGTTGTTTTTCTATTTAAATGTACTTCCACACAGATGTGGGTACATTTTACTATAAATATTAACGTATTCATCCCTGCCCCATTCTTGTAAATATGCGTATAGCTATGTGTAAAAAAATTTAAGATATAAAAAAGTTTAAACTTATAAGTTTTTATTAAATTTTTGGTGACCTCAAGTGTTTGATAAAATCCCTGCGTGGTCGAAATGCGGTCTTCAAGTGACTATAGAGCAGGAAATACGTCATGGATGTCATGTGATATCAAACACTTTTAGGTGCACTCCACTTATGTTCATCTTCTGTAAAACAATGTTTTGTTCGCTTAATAAGTTTTTGACGCTTTACTAGACTAATAATAAAAGGTCTCTCAAATTTTTCTTGAATCATCAATTACTTAGTTTAACAATTGGCAATTGCAATTGCACTCTCAAAACTTTCATCCATGCCTGTCTTTCTGTTGTCCACATACTCCCAACAGTCAATACTCTTGTTGTTAAAATTTTTGGGCTACTATAATTAGAGACTATAATGGACTACAAACTAACTGTATTCCTATTTGAGAAAAATATATCCAGAATACAACAAATTTCGGCTGAATAGGGATCAAGAATTATACGTATGATCATCATACTATCATACTATTATTATAAAGAGGAAAGATTTGATTTTTTGTTTGTTTGTTTGTTTGTTTGAAATGAATAGGCTCCGAAACTACTGGACCGATTTAAAAAATTCTTTCACCGTTGGCAAGCTACACTATTCCCGAGTGACATAGGCTATGTTTCATTTTCAATAAAATTAGGGATGCTTACTAAAACTTGAATAATCTAACCCAAGGTGTAAAAAAATAAACAAAAAACTTCCTTCAATCACGTGCGCTGCGAAAACTATTAATGATAGAACAAAATGATGTATTACAATTTACTACACAAGTATCCAAAGAGAAATATTAATCCAAAGAGAAAATTGTGATTGGTTCGGGCCAGCAAATAAAGTTTGAGTTATTATTTTTTAACCAAAGATATATATTTTATTTAGAGATTTGCAGCCATCCATGATGACTAAACAAAGAATGAAAAACTGACAATTACATCATCATACTATAATAATAATAATATTATAAAGAGGAAAGATTTGATTTTTTGTTTGTTTGTTTGTTTGAAATGAATAGGCTCCGAAACTACTGGACCGATTTAAAAAATTCTTTCACCGTTGGCAAGCTACACTATTCCCGAGTGACATAGGCTATGTTTCATTTTCAATAAAATTAGGGATGCTTACTAAAACTTGAATAATCTAACCCAAGGTGTAAAAAAATAAACAAAAAACTTCCTTCAATCGCGTGCGCTGCGAAAACTATTAATGATAGAACAAAATGATGTATTACAATTTTCTACACAAGTATCCAAAGAGAAATATTAATCCAAAGAGAAAATTGTGATTGGTTCGGGCCAGCAAATAAAGTTTGAGTTATTATTTTTTAACCAAAGATATATATTTTATTTAGAGATTTGCAGCCATCCATGATGACTAAACAAAGAATGAAAAACTGACAATTACATCATCATACTATAATAATAATAATATTATAAAGAGGAAAGATTTGATTTTTTGTTTGTTTGTTTGTTTGAAATGAATAGGCTCCGAAACTACTGGACCGATTTAAAAAATTCTTTCACCGTTGGCAAGCTACACTATTCCCGAGTGACATAGGCTATGTTTCATTTTCAATAAAATTAGGGATGCTTACTAAAACTTGAATAATCTAACCCAAGGTGTAAAAAAATAAACAAAAAACTTCCTTCAATCGCGTGCGCTGCGAAAACTATTAATGATAGAACAAAATGATGTATTACAATTTTCTACACAAGTATCCAAAGAGAAATATTAATCCAAAGAGAAAATTGTGATTGGTTCGGGCCAGCAAATAAAGTTTGAGTTATTATTTTTTAACCAAAGATATATATTTTATTTAGAGATTTGCAGCCATCCATGATGACTAAACAAAGAATGAAAAACTGACAATTACATCATCATACTATAATAATAATAATATTATAAAGAGGAAAGATTTGATTTTTTGTTTGTTTGTTTGTTTGAAATGAATAGGCTCCGAAACTACTGGACCGATTTAAAAAATTCTTTCACCGTTGGCAAGCTACACTATTCCCGAGTGACATAGGCTATGTTTCATTTTCAATAAAATTAGGGATGCTTACTAAAACTTGAATAATCTAACCCAAGGTGTAAAAAAATAAACAAAAAACTTCCTTCAATCACGTGCGCTGCGAAAACTATTAATGATAGAACAAAATGATGTATTACAATTTACTACACAAGTATCCAAAGAGAAATATTAATCCAAAGAGAAAATTGTGATTGGTTCGGGCCAGCAAATAAAGTTTGAGTTATTATTTTTTAACCAAAGATATATATTTTATTTAGAGATTTGCAGCCATCCATGATGACTAAACAAAGAATGAAAAACTGACAATTACATCATCATACTATAATAATAATAATATTATAAAGAGGAAAGATTTGATTTTTTGTTTGTTTGTTTGTTTGAAATGAATAGGCTCCGAAACTACTGGACCGATTTAAAAAATTCTTTCACCGTTGGCAAGCTACACTATTCCCGAGTGACATAGGCTATGTTTCATTTTCAATAAAATTAGGGATGCTTACTAAAACTTGAATAATCTAACCCAAGGTGTAAAAAAATAAACAAAAAACTTCCTTCAATCACGTGCGCTGCGAAAACTATTAATGATAGAACAAAATGATGTATTACAATTTACTACACAAGTATCCAAAGAGAAATATTAATCCAAAGAGAAAATTGTGATTGGTTCGGGCCAGCAAATAAAGTTTGAGTTATTATTTTTTAACCAAAGATATATATTTTATTTAGAGATTTGCAGCCATCCATGATGACTAAACAAAGAATGAAAAACTGACAATTACATCATCATACTATAATAATAATAATATTATAAAGAGGAAAGATTTGATTTTTTGTTTGTTTGTTTGTTTGAAATGAATAGGCTCCGAAACTACTGGACCGATTTAAAAAATTCTTTCACCGTTGGCAAGCTACACTATTCCCGAGTGACATAGGCTATGTTTCATTTTCAATAAAATTAGGGATGCTTACTAAAACTTGAATAATCTAACCCAAGGTGTAAAAAAATAAACAAAAAACTTCCTTCAATCACGTGCGCTGCGAAAACTATTAATGATAGAACAAAATGATGTATTACAATTTACTACACAAGTATCCAAAGAGAAATATTAATCCAAAGAGAAAATTGTGATTGGTTCGGGCCAGCAAATAAAGTTTGAGTTATTATTTTTTAACCAAAGATATATATTTTATTTAGAGATTTGCAGCCATCCATGATGACTAAACAAAGAATGAAAAACTGACAATTACATCATCATACTATAATAATAATAATATTATAAAGAGGAAAGATTTGATTTTTTGTTTGTTTGTTTGTTTGAAATGAATAGGCTCCGAAACTACTGGACCGATTTAAAAAATTCTTTCACCGTTGGCAAGCTACACTATTCCCGAGTGACATAGGCTATGTTTCATTTTCAATAAAATTAGGGATGCTTACTAAAACTTGAATAATCTAACCCAAGGTGTAAAAAAATAAACAAAAAACTTCCTTCAATCACGTGCGCTGCGAAAACTATTAATGATAGAACAAAATGATGTATTACAATTTACTACACAAGTATCCAAAGAGAAATATTAATCCAAAGAGAAAATTGTGATTGGTTCGGGCCAGCAAATAAAGTTTGAGTTATTATTTTTTAACCAAAGATATATATTTTATTTAGAGATTTGCAGCCATCCATGATGACTAAACAAAGAATGAAAAACTGACAATTACATCATCATACTATAATAATAATAATATTATAAAGAGGAAAGATTTGATTTTTTGTTTGTTTGTTTGTTTGAAATGAATAGGCTCCGAAACTACTGGACCGATTTAAAAAATTCTTTCACCGTTGGCAAGCTACACTATTCCCGAGTGACATAGGCTATGTTTCATTTTCAATAAAATTAGGGATGCTTACTAAAACTTGAATAATCTAACCCAAGGTGTAAAAAAATAAACAAAAAACTTCCTTCAATCACGTGCGCTGCGAAAACTATTAATGATAGAACAAAATGATGTATTACAATTTACTACACAAGTATCCAAAGAGAAATATTAATCCAAAGAGAAAATTGTGATTGGTTCGGGCCAGCAAATAAAGTTTGAGTTATTATTTTTTAACCAAAGATATATATTTTATTTAGAGATTTGCAGCCATCCATGATGACTAAACAAAGAATGAAAAACTGACAATTACATCATCATACTATAATAATAATAATATTATAAAGAGGAAAGATTTGATTTTTTGTTTGTTTGTTTGTTTGAAATGAATAGGCTCCGAAACTACTGGACCGATTTAAAAAATTCTTTCACCGTTGGCAAGCTACACTATTCCCGAGTGACATAGGCTATGTTTCATTTTCAATAAAATTAGGGATGCTTACTAAAACTTGAATAATCTAACCCAAGGTGTAAAAAAATAAACAAAAAACTTCCTTCAATCGCGTGCGCTGCGAAAACTATTAATGATAGAACAAAATGATGTATTACAATTTTTCAGGACACATCACTATCTATAAAAATGTCGCGACAGCATGTCTCTATCTTTTATAGTTACGTCACAATAAGCGTCCTTTTATTTAAAAAAAATTATTAAAATACCACCGCTAGAAAAGGCTCTTTATTCGTACCTAGGTATTGATCGTTATCAAAATAAATAGAACATTATTTAAGACTACTTCAATACCTTCATATCACCTTTTAAATGATTCGATTTGGATATTCCATTCAAAAGATATCACGAGTTTAAATAATAGAAAAAACTCCGCTCGGCTAGCTAGCGGTCGTGCTCGGAATTATAATGTTGATAATGTTTTGTCGATTGATAATAATTTGTTTTTTAAATTACTAAACCCATACAAAAAGTTATTTTCAGACTTGACTCATTTGTTTATGTTGTACATTTAGTTAATAAGTAAATAAGTGATTTAAATAATAAGTAAATAAATTTTTTAAATTACTAAACCCATACAAAAAGTTATTTTCAGACTAGACTCATTTGTTTATGTTGTACATTTAGTTAATAAGTAAATAAGTGATTTAAATAGTTTTGTTTTTAATTTTCAATTATTTTTTTTAAATAGGTTATAGTTGTAGGTTGTATTTGTAGGTAGCTAACAAACGTTAAGCTAATGATTTAGTGTAAAGGCATTATTTGGTCATTTTAAAATGCCCAAAAGATCAAGATCTCAACTTTCTAGAAATAGTTCCCAGGTTAGGGCATCAAAAATACGTCGAAATGGAGAATCTTCGTCAGAAACTAAAAATCGTCTATCAAGTCAGAGAGAATATGCGTCGCAATCGCGTGCCAGTGAGTCGAGTATCGAGCGTTCACAACGTCTCGCTGAACAAAATATGAGAACCACTCAAATACGCGCGCGAGAGTCCAGTCTTGAGCGTTCACAGCGCCTAGCTGAACAAAATTTGAGAACCTCTCAAGTCCACGCGCGAGAGTCCAGTCTTGAGCGTTCACAGCGGCTTGCTGAGCAAAATTTACGAACTTCTCAAGTCCGCGCGCGAGAGTACAGTCTTGAGCGTTCGCAGCGGCTTACTGAACAAAATTTAAGAACCTCTCAAGTGCACGCGCGAGAGTCGAGTACTGAGCGTTTTCAGCGGCTTGAAGAGCAAAATGCAAGAAATATACAAGCTCGCCATAGGGAATCAAGCTCTGAGCGTTCCCAACGCCTTCAAGATCAGAGAGAGCGACAACAGACGTCCAGAGCTAGAGCTCGCAATCAAGTTTTGGCTCATAGTAATAGATCGGCTTTTAGATACGATCCACAGATTGATTATGCTCAACAGTCTTCCGTCCAAATCGGCGACATGACAAAGATCTGCCCTAAGTGTTCTGCCAAAAAATGGGCCGATGAAGCTAATGGCATGTGCTGTGCTTCTGGAAAAGTTAGTCTCCCCAATATTAAAGAACCGCCACAGCCAATGAAAAATCTTTTGACAAATAATCATTCGCTATCTAGACATTTTTTAACCAACATCCGTAAGTACAATAGCCTTTTTCAAATGACTTCGTTTGGTGCCAAAGAAATAAGAGAAGGAAATTTTATGCCAACTTTTAAAGTAGAGGGACAGGTTTATCATCTTATTGGTAGCCTTTTACCACCACAAGGCCAAAATCCACAATACTTGCAGATATATTTCATTTCAGACGCAGATCAGCTATCGTTGAGGTCAAACATAGCTCCAACGCTAAAAATCGATTTAATTAACGAACTACAGACCACACTGAATAGCCACAATGTATATATACAAAGTTTTAAACAAAATTTAGAACGTACCACTTCGGATAATTTAAAGTTAATAATCCATTCTGACCGCCCGCCGCAGACAGCACACCCGGGTAGATACAATGCTCCAGCTGTAAACGAGGTAGCCGTTCTCTTGGTTGACGAAGAAAAAGGCCCCAGAGATATAGTGTTGCACGGAAGAGACGGCCAATTGAAAAGGGTCTCTGAGTTACACCGATCGTATGATCCACTACAGTATCCCTTAATGTTCGTTAAAGGAGAAGACGGTTATTATTTAACTATTCCACAGCAAGATACAGCGACAAACAAAACTGTGACGTGCATGCAATTTTATGCATTTAGGTTGATGTTTAGAGCTGACTGTTTTAATCCATTACATTATTACAGGGACCTATTTAGTCAATTTATTGTAGATATGATGGCAAAAATGATATCGGAAAGATTGAATTACATATGTCGTAATCAACAGAGATTAAGGGCTGAAGAATACATTCATCTCAGAGACGCTTTAAATCAAGACGGAAATTTTGACCCATCAAATATCGGTCAACGCGTAATCTTGCCATCTTCATTCACAGGTTCTCCACGTTATCTGCATGAAAAAACCCAAGACGCGATGACTTATGTCCGAAACTATGGGAGACCAGATCTGTTTGTCACTTTTACGTGCAACCCCGAATGGCCTGAAATTAAAGCGGAACTACTACCTGGTCAGCGTTCTTTCGATCGTCATGACATAATTTCAAGGGTATTTCATTTAAAGATGAAGAAATTAATAAAATTATTCAATAAAGATGAAATATTCGGCAAAGTGAAATGTTTCATGGCAAGTGTGGAGTGGCAGAAGCGAGGTTTACCACACTGTCATATGCTGTTTTGGCTAGAAACAAAAATTCAACCAGACGAAATTGATAGTCTGATAGTTGCGGAACTGCCCAACCAACAAAACGATCCGATACTGTTCGATATCGTAACTAAAAATATGGTGCACGGACCATGTGGAGAGCATAACTTAACAGCACCATGTATGAAAAACGGAATTTGCACAAAAAAATACCCACGACGTTTGGTCAACGAAACTCAGACCGGAGAGGATGGATATCCAGTTTATCGTCGTCGTGACACCGCAAATGGAGGACAGAGTGCTTCGCTATATATCAGAGGCAGTAATTTTACTATAGATAATAGCTGGATTGTCCCTTATTCTCCACTTTTGTGCAGGACGTTTAACGCTCACATAAATGTAGAGTACTGCCACTCAGTTCAAGCCATCAAATACATTTGTAAATACATAAATAAAGGATCGGACCAAGCTACATTTGGCGTCAGAAACCCAAATGATGAAGTGGAAAACTACGTGAATGGCCGTTACATCAGTACATCTGAAGCTGCTTGGCGAATATTCGAATTCCCGATCCACGAGCGCCATCCTACAGTCTTACAGTTAGCTGTCCACTTAGAAAATGGGCAAAGGGTGTATTTCACCGCAGAAACGGCTGAACAAGTGGCCCGAAATCCACGCAAAACAACTTTGCTTGCTTTCTTTGAGCTCTGTAATGAAGATGAATTCGCAAAGACACTGCTATACCACGAAGTCCCGCAATATTTCACATGGGCCAATAATAAGTTTACAAGAAGGAAGCGTGGTGAGAACGTAGTTGGCCATCCAGGAATAAAAAAAGATGCTGCTTTAGGAAGAGTCTATGGTGTTCATCCTTCTCAATCTGAGTGTTTTTATCTTAGGATGTTGCTGCATCACGTACGCGGTCCAACTTCATTCCAGCACTTGAAAACTGTGGACGGAGTTCTCAAAGAGACCTATCAAGCTGCTTGCCGTGCTAGAGGTTTGCTAGAAAACGATGACCATTGGGAAAATACTCTAAGAGAAGCATCGCTTTTGCAATGTCCAATACAACTAAGAGAGTTGTTTGTGGTCATACTTTTATTTTGTCAGCCATCGGAGCCATTCAAATTGTGGGACAGTTTCAAAGATGATTTGTGTGAAGATGTTAGACACAGAATCAGACAGGAAAATCAAGACTTCGCGTTACCATACAATGAGAATATTTATAACGAAGGTTTGATACAAATAGAAAATAGATTGTTGCAATTAAATGACAAAAGTCTAAGTGATTTTGGATTACCTTCTTCAGTTCGTACAGAAAACAATGTTGCAGATACAATGGCACATCACTACGATACAAATGATTTGACCGCTTTCGTCAATGAAAACCTACCAAAATTAGTCCCAGATCAAAAACATGCTTTTGAGACTATAGTCGACAGCGTGAATAATGACAAACGAAAAATATTTTTCTTGGATGCGCCAGGGGGAACAGGAAAGACGTTTCTTGCTAATTTGATACTTGCTAAGGTCAGAGAATCAGGGAAGATAGCAATAGCAGTTGCTTCCTCCGGAATTGCTGCAACTCTCTTGAGAGGTGGCAAAACTGCTCATTCTACTTTTAAACTTTCGCTATCTGTAAATCTTGAGCAACAATCTACATGTTCTATCCGCAAAAACGGGCCTCTAGGTAAATTACTACAAGACACCTCATTAGTTATGTGGGACGAATGCACGATGAGCCATAGAGCACATATAGAGGCCGTGAACAGAACCTTAAAAGACCTCAGGAACTCCTCTGCAGTCATGGGCGGGATTACTTTTGTATTTGCTGGAGATTTCCGACAGACTCTCCCCGTTATTAACAGAGGTACGCGAGCAGATATCATCAAAGCATGCTTGAAATCGTCTCCCTTATGGACTTCGATTGAAACATTAAAATTAAGGACGAATATGAGAGCTCATCTTCATGGAAGTGACAGTGATTTCCCACAACAACTGCTAAAACTTGGTGAAGGAATTTTCCCTGCTCCAAATTTAAGCGGATATAGTGACATTATTCTGGATGAGTATCTAGGCCAAATACTCCATGATTTGGAAAATTTAATAGATGCAGTATACCCTGATATCGAGAATTTGCACGAAAAGGACTTTCATTGGTTGTGCTCTAGGGCAATAGTATCAGTAAAGAATGATACTGTCAACGAAATAAACAATCTTATCGTTCAAAAAGTCAGCGGTCAGATAAAAAAATACAAGTCGATAGACACTGTAACTAATATTGAAGATACAGTTCATTATCCACAGGAATTTTTGAATTCCTTGAACCCTTCTGGATTACCACCACACGAACTGACGTTAAAAATTGGAATTCCAATCATGCTTTTGAGAAATTTAAGCCCTCCAAGCATGTGCAATGGGACGAGGTTGCTTATTAAGGAGTTAAAGGAAAATTTAATTGTAGCGACTATTATGACCGGTCCAGCAGCTGGTCAACTAGCTCATATACCGAGGATACCGATGATCCCAAGTGATTTGCCAATCCCATTTAAACGGCTTCAATTTCCGGTAAAAACATCTTTCGCATTAACAATTAACAAGTCCCAAGGTCAAACCTTCGAATTAGTTGGGATCGATCTGCGAAATAAATGTTTTACTCATGGTCAATTATACGTTGGCCTATCGCGGGTTGGAGCCCCTGAAAATCAATTTATTTTGCTGCCACAAAATAAAACCACATCAAATATTGTTTACAGGGAGGCTCTTACTCAATAAATTAAATGGCTTTTGTTTTGCGGTTATGACCTTTTAACAATTAGTATAAGTATAAATAAAAAAAATATTGAAAAATGACAAAAAAAAAGTGAAAAATAATATATAAAAAAAATAAAAATAAAATATAAAAAACAATGTAAATACAAAAAAAAGTTTAAGAAAATATATTCACAAAAAAAAATTAATAACTTAGTTTTTTGTTTTCAATAAATGTTATTTTTTTAGAAACTCACTGTAAAACATTGTGTATTTTCTTTTATTATATTATTATGCCCGTGCGAAGCCGGGTTGGGCTGCTAGTACGTAATATATGTATGATTATACATGACATGGTTATACCGATAGACTGGCGGGGAGTGGGTGTGTGTGTATTAAATTGGTTGTTAGACACCCCTCAAGCCCAAATTGTTGTTAATAATGTATATTTTTATTCGTTCTCATTGTCTAGCCAAGTAGATAATTGGAGTTTTGAGAATATATTAAAATATATTAAATGTTAAAATGATTGTTAGCATATACTGATGTAGGAATTGACCACGGGTCATTAAAATGCTATTTATCATGTCAAACCCTCACTGGATATTCATTTTAAGATCTTTCATGATAGCAGGCCCAACTCAGCTCCCGATGTAAGTAAAAGGGAAAAGAAAACACCTACGATATGGCAGAAATGTGTGCAGTGCATTCATATTCGAACGATTACTCGAAATTTCCCGCAGTCACGATGGGGGACAAATCTACAAAGTTTTTTGTCAATAACTACAGTATGTCCCTATTAAGACAGAATTAATATTTGTGCACAGTGCTTATCTGTAAATCCATTCTAAAATTGTCATAAACGGCCTTTTCCATGCAGTTTATATTCAAATATCATTTAATATTTCAACAATGTTCAGTATTAGGAACTTTTTTTTTAAACTCCTTATCTCCATTTATCTTTAATCGTAAATGATCCACGTGCAATAGTTTTCATGTAAGTGTACGATTTCTTGCAGACTTTATCACAGAGTTGATGGGCATGTGATAAATGCTCTTAATGAAATCGTTTGAGCCATTTTATAAAAACTATAATCATTATCTCATAGTAGACACTTTTTCAAGACTACAATACCTTTTTCTTGTGAATGTGAGGAATTCCAGGCCTCCACCGTGGTTCGGATTCCACGTTAAACTGTAGGTCCTTCATTTCATCTCACAGTCACCCTACCATTACATATTAGCGTAAGTGCGTATAGCCCGAACGGGTAGTAAGATGCGGTGCTAATAATAATAATAATAATACAATACCTTTTCTCTATTTGACACAGTAGACCAAGATTTTGTGTCACACAGGTTGATGAATAAACAAAGGTTACCTTTGAATCCTTCCCCATCCCTCCAGATAAGGTAGGATGCGAACCCCATGACGCAATACAGGATTGTCCATACGGGGGCGAACAGGTAAGACGGTGGGTTCCAGCTTGGCAGGATCAGAGTCTGAAAATAAGAGGCCGCTTTTGTCATCAACTGGTGTAGGTTTCAATATATTTTGCACTTCACTTGCCTTACAGTGTTTATCATTACAAATCAGCGTAACTCACGTTATGACAGTTGAAGTGTATTTCTAGTGTGATTAGATTTAAAGGTATCTTTAGCGTGAAAATAAATCAGTCAGTTAAAAGCAGTCACTTTTAATAGAGTTCAACACCTTATCTTAGTCGGTAGCGTGTTTGCCTATTGATCAAAGGGTCCCTGGCTCGATTACTAGCATGGCGGAAAAATTTATTATTGATGAAACATGGGTTTACCCTTTCACATTGATGAATTAATGGCTGGGGACTGGAAGTTGTACCTGTGATAGTCATATGAAGCTATGACAGGCCTAGCAAGCCGACAGTGGGAAATATATGGCTTGAATAAAAAACTGACCCAGGCCACAGGATGGAAACAGTATTGGATGTAAAAGCGTATAGCATAACAAAAAAACTTTGTTTACTGTCTGGATCTTTGTTGACTAAGCGCAAGTTTGTATTTAAAGACTCACTAACTAACCTGTTAGTCTAATATATTTTATCAGCCAATGGCTCACTCAACCTCTCCGTGAAAAGGTGTTCAATGCTGATAGCTCGAACAAAAGTAGGGCACAAAAAATTGTCTAAAATCTTATAACAAAAAAATGTTTATAATAAATTCAAGATGAATAAAATTCTATATTTTTTGAATCCAAAGCTTAAATTTTCCTTCTAACCTCGAATCCAAATTGGAATCTTCGAATCTTTAAATGTGTTCAATTTTATCTAAAGTGAAAACTGTTTTAAAAATATTTTTAAATTAGTTGTATAAAGTCACTGACAAATTATATTGTACATATCATTCCTAGTATGTCATTAACAACAAAGAAAACACTTAATTTTAGTAAATTAACTATAATAATAAAATGTGTTTTTTATATAATTTTGTAACCCTCTAATATAATTCGTTTTTACCTAATTTTTATTTGAAGTCAAGATCCTTATAATAATTGTATTTGAGACACTTTGTTGAGATTTTTGCAAATCTCGAATCTCTTAAATACCATATAATTCAATGATTCGAGCGTCCCATCTTTAAAATAAAAATAAATATTTTTAATTTAAAATTTTAGGAAAAAATAATTTTGTCAACGATTTTATACATTATTATGGTTGACTTTCGTTCAAGTATAGACCCCCTACGAGTATGTATCACAGACCGGTAGGTAATTGGTCTAAACTGAGCAAGCTCATATGATCTGGTTTGCTGGTGACCATGAGCTTGGGGGTCTGAATACCAGACTGGTATACTGAAGGTGTTTTTGCCCTCCCTAAATCCAACACCCTAGTCTCAAAGAAAATTCGGGATCAATTTTATTTAAATTTTTAACTTCCTTACCTCTAAAACAAGAGTATAATCGGTAAAAAAAAAGGTGTAAATCCAAGATGGGTAGTGGGTGGGGAATGGGGAGCAGGGCACAATTTAAAACGTATTGAGATCTTAGTTTTAAAATCATGATTGAGACATATGTGAACAACATAACAGATAAATTAACCACTCACCGAATACCATGCGTCGTTAGCTCTGTTAAAGATTATACCAAACCATCCACCGACATTGGGTAAGATCACTAGTGCAATGGCCACCCAGTTAATCTTCATCACTGTAGTTAAACAACAGGCTCACATAAGTAAACATATCATAAATAAATATTTCTTAGAGCAGTTAAAAGTTTCGTAACAACACTTGATTAAGGTGACATGTTTTTTAAATATTTAATTAAAATATGTTTTTCACTCTCTCAATAAACAAAAGAGTCAAACTAAAAATATTCTAGCCTGTAATATTAATGTAGACAGTTTTAATAGTTTAATTTATAGAATCTTTGTTATATATGCTCCATCGATAAATAGTGAGACTTTTTGAAAATATTTACATTAACATATCTATCCAGATAATATTATTCACGCAGGCTTTGGCTAATACTGTAGACCACGAGCATGCTTTTCACCTGCTGCGGTATTCACATCGTCTAAGGCATCACTCTCACGTTAGACTAGACTGTTGATGACAGAGACATCTGGGTTCGAATCCCTGTCGGGTGTACTAAGGGTTGTTTTTCCAAAATGGTTTTCCACTCTTCCTCTACACAAATGCGGGTACACTTCCACAGAATTCAGTTTTCTTCTTCCCTGACTTATTTGCAAAATTAGTACATATGAGTGTAACCCAAACAGGTAGAAAGACGTGGTGGTAAAAAAAACACGTATGAGTTTAATCCTAAATATTAGTGAGACGCGCTGAATAAAAAACTAAACTTCTTCCGGTGAATTCCTCTCGCCACTTACCAGACACGCTGATGTGTTCCCGTCTACAACTACACCAAACAAGTCAGTTACCTCCATCGCACTAGTCTTCTTTATTTTAAAAAAAATGTGTTTTTAGTCATTATTTACGTAACGAAACATCACATAACACTGTTATATTAATAAGAAATGAGATAACGTCACAGGAAATGTGTCATGAACTTGTACTAGGCGCGGTTAAACAGAACAATTCAACTATGATCAGCTGTGAACAACAGGTACAGTAAATTAACTTATGTTCCCTTAATCTTCAAAATAAATTACGTCTCTTAAGTACCATTTAACGATACAGCTATCAGGGTCTATGATGATGTGGATTATATTACATAAATAGATTATAAATGGGAATTTCTTTTACATAACTAGTCTTAAAGTCCATATACATTACATTAATATAGATAAAGCTCCTAGTTGTGAAACCATTATGTTGGTATTACATATCCATTATCAAACTAGCTTTCAGAGATCATAAATATTTATTTTTCACGTAAATTATAGTTGTAAGCAAACTCATATTTTACAGGAATTTAAAGGTTGAACTTTACTGGAATATACAGACATTTTAGCTCAGTCATTAGCGTGTTTGTCTATAGAAATAAACGTCCCAGGTTTTATTCCTGTCATGTCCGAAAAAAATATTATTCGTAAAATATGATTTTCTCCTTTCACAATGATGAATTAACGTCCAGGGGTTGGGTGTTGTGTCTGTTCTAAATTTAAGTTGGTATATAATCAATCGGTTCTGAAAGTGCACCTCAAATACAACAAAAAAATTAGGAAAAGATCTATTATTAGAATATAAGGAAATACTTGTTGCTTACTTCGTGCATTCAAAATTGACATAAACATTTTAGATATAAAACTTTTGATAAAAAAAAACTTTCATCTATATAATATATTTAATACATCTCAAATAAGTAGCAGGTATGCAAGTCCAAACCAATGATTATCACTCCGCCCCTGATTCTGGAGGTTTAAATTTGAGCCCGGTTGTGTGCACCAGGAATGTTTAGCCCCGAATTAGTCCTATTTAAATTTCTTAGAACTCACTTTGATCATACTGGTGTATTAGAGTAGATCAAAAGTAATACCAGGCATTCCATTCCAGTACTTACAAATGTATGCTATCAAAGCTAGCACAGCACCAGCATATTAGGCGTACTAGACTTGCTTCAGACTAGACTACGTCTACTAGGCGTACTAGACTCGCTTACCTGACTCAAACCTAAGTGGCGTGGACTTGGTTTTAATTAAATCCAGGCTCACTACAAATATTGAAATTATAATTCAATAATAAAATAACTTGTAAAGGGTATCCTAATTTAATTAAATGAATCACTTTACCGGATTCAGACCCCGTTATTCACCAGTTTCTGGTATAAAGTCATCTTCCTTCCCAATTTCAGCATCAGTATTGTCAAAAATGTCCCAAAGAATGACAGATTTTTCTCAAAACTAATACAAACACTAGGAACTGGTAATCGATATTTTAAAAATATATTTAACTCTAAAGTAGATTCAATTACAATAGATTTCAAGACAATTATATATTCACCCATTTATTCAGAAATGCTGGTTTTACAAATACTTGGTTTGTGAAGTCCACTGTTTTGAGATCAGTGGTGTATAGTATGCATTTTCTTGTCATGTTTACAACTATTTTTTAGAATTTAGTTAGTAACCTGTACTCTACTGTTGAGATAACTGAAACATACTCTAACCTCCAGACATGCACCGTAATAGACTATAGTATAACTTTATATTGTACACAGTATATTTATGTTGTACATTTATCTTTTTTCAGGGGACCTACAATCTCTGTAAATCCCTCTTATGTTTGGCAGTCCTGTAATCTAACTAGTACAAATTCCCCATGTGTTCTGTTTTCTAAGTTAGATAAGGATTTACTATCCCTTATACGTTAAATACATCACTAATGACCCAATTTATGTAGGGACCTGTTTGTATTATTCCCTTATGCACTGTAATATGCTCAACTCGAATTCATGTAGGAACATGTTTGTGTTCTTCCCTTATGCACTGTATTAAGAATCACTCTAATTCATGTAGGAACATGTTTGTGTTCTTCCCTTATGCACTGTATTAAGAATCACTCTAATTCATGTAGGAACATGTCTGTGTTATTCCTCCATGCACTGTATTAAGATTCACCACAGCCCTTCTCTTGCTGTCTTTGCAGGTGAGTGATGGAGGTCGTTCTTAGCGAGGGTTGACGGTCTGCATAATACGATGGAGGAACTCTGGAAAAGCGAGGAAAGATGACAGACAACAAAGGTCGGCAAATTAATAGGCTATTTATTTCATACCACCACGCCGCTATCTTTTAAAGGATTCATCTTGAGGCTGCTCATTTTTTAAATTAAAATAAACACCTTTATTATGTGTACAGGATCACGAATATATTTACGCTTGAGAAAATGGGGAGAAATGCTTTTTGTTGCTTTAATGTAAACAAAATTAAGCTCCTTATTGCTTTTTTGGTTTCTGTGAGAATAATATTAACTAGTTATTTATTTGTCTTATACTGTGTATAAGCGCATCTCTAGTATAGTTACAATGAGTTTAACCTTCTGGAAAAGATCTCCAATTTAAATTCAACTACTGGCACTAGTGGAACTCACTGTTTACTGCATCTTACGAACCATCCAAGATTTCAATATATTTATACAATAGGAGTAGATATGAGGCAGGTGGACTAGATATAATATGTATCAGCATTTATACAGAGGTAAAGTGTGGAAAACTATTTAGAAAACTATTACATCCAACACTTTCGGTGTATAGACAAGTACTCACAGGTAAGGATTTGATGGGGTTGGAAGACATCAACAACATAATTACAAAAACCATAACCCAAAATATATTGTCATTTTTTAAATTATATTTGTTGTATCCATGTTATCATTCATTAGATTGAGTGTGATATATCATTATCTTTGTTCGTTGAGTTCATTTTACCACAGTCGCAATCCATCGTTAGTACGCACTTTTTTTGGTTGTTATTGTGGCACTTCATTATGGTAAGTTCAGGTCTTATATTGTCGCCTTTCCAGGAGTATCAAAACTTGTCTCCAGTGGTCTCCAGACTTTAGTTTCTTCTTGTTCTCGATGTAGTTTTAGCCTAGTTAGCCCGTGCACCCACCGAGTGTGTTGATCATTGAGTTATCTTACCACAAATAAACTCCTCATTTTTCCTCACGAGGATGAGTTTGGTCGCATTCCACACCCACTGGTTCACAGATAAATTATGTAAGTACAGGGGATCAAACCCAGAAACTATGTATCTGTAACTGGGAACTCCGACCATTAGATATCATTGACGGTTGTTTTGTCTGTAATTAAGTTATTATGTAAGTTGTGTGCTGATGTAGCCAGTCGGATCAGCAAATGCACGTTATGTAACCTCTATTATTAATAAGTAATAAAAATAGATTACCATAAGTGTAACACACAAAATAAATGTTTAACATATGTTATAAAATATAATTAGTGAGTTACTCCACGGGAAAAAAAAATCAAAACATTTCTTGCGCAAGTAGATTCGAAAAGGTTTTCAGATGTGTCTTTTTTTGTATACAACCTTTTTTTCTTTAACGCTTTCTTACTTTAATGAAACTAAGATTTTTTTAATCGTTAAATCTTGACTTTTTTAGAGAGAGTTAGTCTTAAGAAGAAAGGGTGAGTTGGATAATCTGTAATAGGATTTACTAAGAGGACCCCTTTTGGGGGTAAAAGATCCTCATCGGTGTTTGTATGGATTTAACCTAATCCTCACAAATTATTCAGGTACGATAGCTTTTTGTCTAATTCTGATTGTCTTTGCATAGTAATTTATGTTGATATTTAAGATTATGATAATGAATTAAGAATTTATATCTTGGTGGAAAGCATAAGAGACTACTCTTATTCGCTATCACCTTTGACGATTTGCGTGTTTTTTTTGTTTTGTTTTTTAAGTTCATGTTAATAAGATCATTTTATGCTTTAGTGAGTAGATTAAAACCGGTTCGGTCTACATTCTGATCACAAATTCTCGGACGTTAATAGTTCTGACATGTAAAATATGTTTCAAAACTACAAATTTAATGAGAATTTAAAGGGTTTTCTTTCTGCTATTAATTTTTTTATAGTCACGTTTTACTAACCATATTAGTTATCCACGCGTTTACTCATACAAGGTATAAACTAGGAATGTAATTTTTTCAGGAAATTCATCTCGTTTTTCGTAGAGGGAGGGTGTGAAACCATATAGAAAAACATATTTTGGTACACCCAGGTAGGATTTGAACTCTGATCTTCCGTCACCAGTAAGGCAGCCAAGACAAATTGACTCTTATACAGCCTGAGTGTGGCCACAGGGTTGGTTGAGTTTCTGTAGTAAAATTAATATAAATAGTCTTAACTGGGAGGTCTAGGTTTATCCTAACAAGAGTATCTTGATATTTTTACTTGGATGCTATTTTATTGTGTATTCTGGATAATTTTCAAAAATTCACCCTCCTCAACGTAATACTTTTGACTTAACATTAAAAATTAACTAAGTCCTTATATACATATATGCCCACAATCGGCGACCGTCCATTAGTAATAAATTGTCGGGCAGATTTCAAAATCTCCTTATTAAAACTATAAAATAAACATTTGAATAAATATTAACGAAATTCAGATACTAGTCAGTGATTAATAAACGAGGTCGAAGTATCTTCTACATTATCGTCGCTGTTAAGTTGGAGGTAAGGCCAGTGACCTTTATGAAATATTCAAGACAACAAAGTAAACTTTGCAACGTATTGCCTGAGGTTGAGCGTTTGGGTTTGTTTGGGGTAGAATTAGCTCACTCTCGGTCTGCGTAGGGATAGAGCCGTCTTCACAACACTTAATACCGTCGCACTTTGGTATAGTATTAAAAAAAATTGCCCCCCCCACCCCCCCCCCACCCCCCCCC
>CABEEJ010000448.1:58586-83531 GCA_901482245.1 Timema douglasi
AATGCTTACCCAAATTTCCCGCTTCAAGTTGTTTGTCCAAGACCTTCCGTTGTTTCTGTAGTAGTCTTTCTTCAGCTTTAGCCAACTTCAGGTCAACTCCGAGCATGGAGCCTGGTCTTCCTTTCTGTCTTTGTTTCAACAGAAACCCCTTGTCTTCTTCTGAAGTCATCATCGTCAGGGCATCTTGGTGGGCAATATCAAAGAGATCATCCAACTTTAGGGTAAACTCTTTTACAGCATTTCTTGCACTTTCCGTTTTTCTATCCTTGTACTTTTGCATTTTTCTCCAATCATCGTACAGTTTTTCCAGCTTTACTATGACATTTTTCTTTTGTTTTGTAGGAATTCGAGCTTTTGTCCAAAAAACGGAAACCTCGTCAACAGTAGTTGTGGCAGAGTCTCTCACATTTAACTTCACAGTACGCAAATTGTAGAACATAGTAGCTAGAACTTGTCGATTGGAGGGCAGCTTACATCCAGTTATCTGATGAGCTGGATAGTCAATTAGAAAAATTTTGTCTCTACCTCTACTTCTCATGCCAGATGTAGAAGCCATCACTTTTACGAGAAATAAAAATGTTCACTAGAAGAAAGAATAAATGACACAAAATGACACTAACTAAAACAAAGAGTACGTGTTAGTAGGTACCGACCTAATTAAAATAAAAATGTCTTTTGTAGTTAATATTTAGTGGTTTTTTTTAAACTCGATCACACGAACGTAGAACAAAATACGACTTTCACTGTTCAGCGAATACTTTTCAACTGACCAAGAAACAAAATCATAGAAGCAAGAACCACCTAGCTATCCTTTTCTTTTTTTAATAACAGACTTTGAACCCCTGGACTTCTACTTAAAATATAACAATAGGTAGTAGGGTAACCCAATACATTTTTAAACTTGTTTGGTTTTACCTGCTTGGGGTCGCAAGTGATACAGTATGAGGAAAAAGTAGATACATACCTGACATAAAAAAAAACATTGTTGTGGGTCTAAAATTAACGGTATACCATTGCAAACATATTTAAATTAAATGGGATTCCAAAGTACAAGTATTTTTCCATAATAAGCAATAATAATACAGATAACGCATCTTCGCTCTCAGGGGTACCTAGTCACGTTTTTAGGGACATTGGTTCTATTTTTTCGGTTTCAGTACTAGTTGCGTATTTATTGTGTAGAATATAAAATGTTAAAAACAGTATGGCCTTTAATTTGATGTATGACACGGGCAAATAGCTTTAGCCGTTCCAGAGATATGGGTCGCCGAAGTCGCCAAACTGCCAAAAAATCGAGATTTTCAAAACTTTGAGGCCCCAGTGGCACGGGTTAACATCTTCCAATTGTGCTCAAACTTTGGCAATCTTAAAATCTAACAAAATGAAACATTTTAGGGGGGTGCCCCCCAAAAAAATCCGACATCGATTTTTTAAAACCACCCTAGTGCAACAGCTACTGGAAAACCAATCAACTGCGAAATTGTATTAAAAAGTGAAAAATAATTTGTTTTTAATAATGCAACATGGTTAAGGCACAGAAAGGTATATAGAATGTAAATACGTCATCGGCAATCAAAATATTTTCATTGCATATTAATTAACTAATCACAATCAATAGCAAAAATAATAATGAATAGAACTTGAAAGTTAATATTTATGGATGGATACAAAAAAAGGTCCACTGTGTTCCACGATACAATTGGTCTGGGCTTGTTTATTAGACATCAATTGTAAAAAATAAAGATTATTTTGCTTCTAGCTGCTTCTCTATTTATAGTATAATTTTTTTTAAAGTTTTTCAAAAAATTAGGAATTCCCAGCATTTATATTTTATAATGCATTGACAAATTTTCCATCATATTTATATTTCAGGCTCAAGTGACAAGCGTGGCATGACGAGGAAGGATCTTTTTCATTTATAATAAGGTCATTCTCTTGATAAAATAAGTGTAATATATGCTACTGTTGAAAAAGAAATGAGTCGTAAATTAAAATATAATTTTGAATTGACCGAAAAAAAACAAAACGGTTATACGCACTAATGTGAAAAAAATCGACATGAAGTGGCAGGAATCTTCTCGCACAGAAGGTAAATTCCTAAAAAAAATTGGAGGATTGGTTGAAACAGTTCGTCATCTCAGCTGATGAACAGGTGCAGGTGTTGGAGCCCTCCTTAGAATCGACCGGCCGCGGTGTTCGTCCTTCAGTCACATTCTCCGACGCGAGCGAAAGAACAAAACTCAGAAAAACAAGAGGACGTTCGAAAGGAGAGGAGCAGCAAAGAACTTGCTTATGCAACAAGGAGGAGCTATAGAGCAGAAGGGAAATCGGATGGAGCACATCTTTTAAAGGACATCACGCTTGGCAGACCATCAAAACCTACTAGGTATAGACAATCATTAAAATGTGTTCAAGAACAACGACTTTCTGATGACGAGGCACTATCGTTAATTATTGAATGTAGACTATCGAAAAGTCAGTATCAGATACTTTAGCAAAATAGCCAAGCAAAAAATTGCAAATTATATCCGTATTATGGAAACGTTTTGAAAGTAAAAAAATAAAATGTTAACTCTGACGATTCGACATTAAAAATAACTGAAAGAAAAGCCTCGGTCTCCCTTCAAGGATTATTAGACCATACTGTTTATCGAATATTATTGACTCGAACCGAAGTTATCAAAAGCCTCCCACCTCAGAAAGTTTGCGATTTGATTTTGATACGTAAATGGGGATATGACAGGACATCAGGACAAAGTAGTTATAAACAAAAAATCAATGATGAATATTGCGATAATGATGACACAACTATATTTTCTACTTCAATCGTTCCATTGGAAATCTCAACAACAGTTGACAAAGAAACGAATTCAAAAATTATTGTTTAGAAAAATCCACGGCCATCGTCAACTCGATTTTTCCGCCGTATAAAAATCCAATTTCTACATGAAACTGCCGAAGTAACTCAAAAAAAAGTTGAAGAAATTAAAAAACAAGAAAAAAAATCTTTCTCAATTTCACTTTTTTATGCATGGTAAAGTCTCTGGCAACTACAAACTATTATTTATAATGATAGACGGTAAAGTTTGTAATTCTGTTGCAAATGTATCGTCAATACTTCGCTGTTATCTTTGCCAGGCGACTTAAAAAATTATAATGAAATATCTGAAGAACATTTGCAATTCGGCATTTCATCGCTTCATGCCTGAATAAGATTCTTTGAGTGTTATCTGCATTTATCTTACAGACTTGAAACTAAAAAAATGGCAAAATTGTGGTGCAGATGACAAAGAAATCGTTCAGAAAAGGAATAAAAAATTCATCCAAAAAGGTTATCGTGAACAATTGGGATTGATCGTCGATCAACCAAAGCAAGGGTATGGGAGCACAAATGACGGGAATATGGCAAGACGTTTTTTCAAAAATCAACAATTTCTTCTAGTATAAGGATCGTTGAGGAAAATTTGATAAAAGATTTCACATCATTTTGAAAGTCATTTCTTGCGGTTTTGAAGTCGTTGTTGAAAAGTTTGAGAAGTTTTCCTTAGTAACAGCTAGACTTTTTGTGAATCTTTACACGTGGTTTTACATGCCAACAAGTGTTCATAAAATCCTCATCCACGGTCACGTCATTATCGATTCCGCTTTACTCCCGATTGGCCAAATGTCAGAGGAAGCACAAGAATCTTACAACAAATTGTGTTACTTGTGTTGTGTTACTTACTAACACAAATGATTAAAACTTGCAAATAAAGTATGAAAAAAAAAATCCAGCTTACATTTCAGATACAGGATTATTTAATAGGTGAAGGATTCGGAAAGGACCCGTAAGAAACCATTTGTTTAACCTTTTTTTTTTCTGTGGTTACTGACCGGGAGATACATGACGTCCAGTTCTGTCGCCTGTATGTAGACTATTAGCCGGACTGGTGGCACAGAACGTTGTCCAGGGTACACCATAGGAGGCTGTTTAGACGCTTTACCAGCAATGAGATGATGTGATGACAGTGAATACGAAGGTGTGGAACCAGTGGGAGTCTTAAACCTAATTCAAGTCTAATTTACCAACCCCTGCTGACCATTGGAGTAGTTCCCCTTAAGAGAAAAATAACCAAGATACCGGCCTGGAAGCGGACCCGGGACCCCAAGGTTCGTAGCCAGATGCAATGGGGTTGGATTTTAACCAAATGATACTGTTTTGTTTGCGAGCACGTGAATTGTACATCTAGCTTAGCTCGCACCTTCCCCTTCCCTAAAATCCCTAACAATCCCTCTACAGTTCCCCTGGTTCCACGATCCCTCTCACTTCGATATACGATCGATTCATATTTTATACGCGTTGCCTGAAATAACGGACGTGTTAAACTCAACAACTGTTGCGGTCACAGGTTCACCTATGACGTAATTTTGACTATGCATGCTGTGCGGAACGCCGGATGTGTCGATACATATATATTTTTTAATCTCTAGTGTATTTTTACGAATTTAACAAGTTCGATTCCCCCACCAGGGCAGTCACGTCATCTAAGGTGTCCGGCTCGCTATGTCTTGTATTTCCAGCCAGAGGCGTAGCTGGTTGATAGGGGGAAAGGGATGAGTGGAGTGAAAACCCCGGGTGGCATATATTTGATGATTGACAAAGAAAGGAAGGGAAGATTTTCAGGGAGAACCAAAGTGACGTGATACATGATCTGGCAGTAATATAGCAGAAATGTGACGGTTCCTGAGTGACATATATATAAGTGACAATACTCACGTGAGACACAAAATACAAAGTAATTATTTAACAGCTATTCATTTAGTAATGCTCTTTTCCTTTAATGATGAAGGTGCTTTGGTATTATTGAATTGAGCCATTGTTATTAGACACAATAATTATTATCATTGTAAACGGCGCTTTTGGATGCATACCTTTAGGCAAGTAAATGTAAAAGAAAATGCGGTTCTTTCAATGTTTTTAAATATTGCGAAATCCCTTGCCCTTATAGCTAACTTTCAGCGACACACTCACTGACACAGTGACTGTCACTAGGGGGCGATAAATTCGTAGGGAATTCCGGGTATATAAGAGCATATGCATCACGTTCCACTGTAATAATGTATGCACTGTAGTTCTAAATCCAAAGTACAAGTAAAACAATCATATTATCCAAACAGGGATTTTAAAATATCTTCTACCATTCCAATGTCTAGTCTGTTTCGCACAACGCAATGCCGTGGAATTTTCTTTTATGAGGATAACTTCCGTTCATTTATTCGTGTCTAGGCGTCATTTTTCAAGGTATTTTTATAGCAAGGTTTCCAGACAACTAGAAAACATGAAAAAACCAGGAGAGTATGTTTTTTATGTCTGTAAAAAACATGAAATTTCACATATAAAAACTTAAATATCTATGAATGTTATACATTTTATTACAAGCTTAAAGGTGGGAGTGTAGAGAGCTATAGTTAAGGGCTTTATTTTCAGCTTTTTAATTAAAACATTATTTGGTCAAATTAGATCAAATATTTCTCCAGTAGAAACAGGCTTTAATTTTTTTATATGGTAATATCAACAGTTGTTGAATATCTGTCAAGAGTCTACTGGAATGTAATGACAACTTTTTATCTTAATTTAAAAGTTTGTTGGATAAAAGGAAGGATGTAAAAGTAAGACCTGCTTCTAACTTTTTTGTTTTTTACTTATTTTATTTTTTATAATCTGTGAAAATATTCTAAAATTGACCATTTCTGACACAGCCTAAAAAATGTAATAACGCAGCGTTTTTACTTTTTATAAAAGTTGTTACCAAGTTTAAATTCTTTAAGACCAATTTACTATACAAATATTTATAATCCATATCTTAATTATCGAGTAAATTGCTATCTACTTAGAGGCTATAACGCTAATACCTCACTCCTTGTTACTAGGGCTATCTCTGGACGGAACACTGAACTATAGAGGGGAGGGGGGGAGCCAAGAGTTGGTTAGGCCAGTCCATCTACTACCTCGATCCGTCTGACACTCAAGATATTCCCACACCAGTCATCACTAAATAAAACAAGCCCAAACCAAAGGATGTCTAACTCAGTAATGAATTATATACTTTTCAATCAGCCAGATATTAATTATTGACAATAATGTATTTTACAAACCAAAGTCGACGTGAAACTGTATTACCATTAGCTAATATAAAGTATGGGTGCCAATAAGGATCGATACCCACTTCAGTGGTCGAACGGCCTAAGGCGTCACTCTCGTGTTAGATTAGCCTGCTGCTGACGGAGAAATAAGTGTTAGAATCCCAGCCGTGTCTATTGAGGGTGGATTCTCCAAAATTGTTTCCCACTCTCCTTCCACGCAAATGCGGGTATATTACCTTTAAGATTATTCCTTTCTAATCCCTACCCATTAGAGTAATTACCATCTATGAACAGTTGGTAAGACGGGGGGATAAAAAATATATTAGAGATTTAACTAAACATACTTAAAAATATTAGACCTAATAGACCCCTAATTCTGCTTGAGCTCAGGTGCAGAGAGGAAGCGATTAGTTCAAATTATTGTTCATAGTTTGGGTGTACAAACCTTACCAATATAGTAGTCTGCACACAATATTTAGCCATGCTATGGATTTAATTTTGGTAAGAATCTGAGTGCCGTGTGTATGTTGTTAGAACTAACTAGCTTATGTGCCCGTTCTTCGCACGAGGGATTTTTAAGAAGATTTATTTTTAAATATAATATAAAATTAACCAAAGATAAAATTATTCAAAGTTATTCAAAATGATTTTAAATATTAGTTCTTTATTGGTTTAAATGATGTGACTAAAGGTGAAAAATAGGCAGACTGACTGAAACATTATGTCAAAATAGGGGTTTACTGTAATCCATTAATCTTTACATCAAAGCGATCATAATAGAAGTATAACGGTGCAATATACATTTTTACTAAACAAAATTTGTAAAAAAACATAAATGAAATAATGGCCTTTTAAAATACACGTTTGTCCCTGTAATTACCGGCCGTATTTCGATTTTCTAATACAACACGCACAGCATCCGAACATCGTTTGAAAACATCGATGTTATAGAACCAAAAACATCGGTAATATTGTTCAAACCAATTGAAACTGTAACTGAAGTGTATTTGTAATAAATGAAACTTGCTGGCGGGTAATAATAATTAAAAGTATTTTGATTCATCAGCAATTCTTGTAAATTGTGTTCGATAGTTAGAACCTTAAAGTAAAAATATATATAATTAGAGTAAAATTTTGTTAAATGTGTTAGGTACCTACAAAAAAGAGTAAATGCAGCATTTAAACTATTAGCATAGCAGTTTACAGACTTTAGGTCCCCCTCCCCCCCCCCATGCTATATTTTTCTTCAAAGTCTTCAACTTTTGAGTTCATCTTGTCGTGAAATGGAGTCTTAAATAGTAGACCGCATGCATACAAGAGAAAGTGAATTGAGCTAAATACGCTGATATGAATCCAAGCTGTCTGAATACAAGTAATCTCTTCTAGAAAACCTAAAAAAAAGGAAGGATTTTGTATTAAGAAAATGGTAATAACCCGGATATAAATTTTTCGCGCTACTCTTAACTCTTATCTTTTTCTATCTTATTTCACCTTCAATAAAAATAGAATCAAACTAAATGTATCGAGGAAGAATAAAAATAGATATAATTAATCTATATTAATAATATTTTCCGAGAAATTGAGCTTACCTCTCAAATCACCCCCTTCGAAAAACCTTGCTTATTTCTTATGTTTTATAAAAGGTTTATTGCTATGGCTATCTGACTGTGTGTGTATTTTAACATAAACATCGTAACATATTCTACCTCCTGCTTCGTGCTGTCTGATAGGTTGCCCTTACCATTTATCTCTCTCAATAAAGGAGGTGAGCAGTATGCTACCTGAAATAAGATAAATGTCAAGGAACCCCTGATTTCGACACCTCATAAATCATTGACACACTGCTTCAAACTTATTTTATGTTCGTTGATTTATGTGCCCATATTTGTTCTTTGACACACATACACACACACGCACCAACAAACACAAAAAAAAAATATTGTAGCTTGATGTTAAGTTATTACCCCACAAGAGTTTTAGGCACTTAAAAAAAACAAGTAGACAGGGTTTGTCGTTTTATTTTGAACTGTGTGTAGGTGGATATTTGTTTGTATTTTTATGAACTCCGTAAATAATTTATTTTGTTTACCCGCACCATTGATCACGTGATCAAGGTGTCAGCTTTGACATGTTTAGTATGTCAGAGATGATTGGAGTTCAAATCCCAGTGTGTTATAATGGGTGCTATATCCTAAAATGTAAAAAAAGCACCCATAACATCTCTAAGATGTTCTATTGATCATTCATCTTGTATAAGTCTATAAGTATAAAGAATTAGGGCCTACAACGTAAAGGTTATTAAGTATAAAGAAATATTTACAACTATATTTTATACATTATTTCAAGATTTTTTTAAATTATTGTTTGGTAACCTCGCATATCTTTATAGTATGAATAAACCAAATATTGACTCGTGGGTGTATGTTAGGAAGTTCCAGTGAGCCAGACTAGCGTGCTCATACATGACTGAGAGCTCTAGATTCGGTTTTAAAACTGGATGAATCTTTTTCCTCATTTTACTTTTCCCATCCTACTTCCAGACAAATGCTGGTATTATTTCTTAAAATTTACTTTTCTCGATGTGTCATTAAATTAGTTCAAATTTCGTATGGTCAGAACCAGCAGTAAGACTAAGTGAACTAACATTTTTACTATTATGGAAACAAAATTGTTAAAGTGAATGAGATAAAAAAAAACCTCCCCCACCTCAAGTATACCAAGCTAAGAACATGGTCATAATATATAGTTGGACACTCGTACCGTTGGTCACACGGTCTAAGGGTAGTGTTATCAATATACTGTATATAAGATGATGTTGGACGTAAAGGTTTGAATCTTGGTTGGGTACACTGAAGGTAGTTTTCTATATGTGTTTTACAGATGTGGTTTACACATCCCTCTCTCTACACTAATGTGGGTACATTTACTTTAAGTTATCTTCTTAATACATACTTCTTAAAACAATTAGTAGCCTTTTAGTCGAACGTGGCTTACTAATAAAAAAAACATTAGACCCGTCACAATAGGTGAATTAACTAGAAGAAATGGGTATAAAGTTATGCCGATACGAGGACTAAGAACTTCTGCGGCTCTCTCATTTTCAAACCACGGTCTTTAAAAAAAAAAAATTGTTGTTTATAAACAAAAATACGAAATATTGACTACAAATAATTGTTTGAAATAGTTTAATTTATAATTTAAAGCTATAAAATTCAAACAAAACTGTCGAACATAGTTGATCTATAAAAAAATATTTTGTCTCGTTAGTACTCTTTTATTTTCAAGACTGGAAATATACATGCGTGCGTCATTTTGCAAAGTTATTATATTGTGCTGAAATACGTTTACAGTATCATTCTCCAGCAGCGATACTATCTCAGAACAATTAAAACATTCCTCGCTAAAAAAAATATATATTGTTGTATTATAAAATCAAGTTTCATTTCAATGAATTATATAATATTATTTAAGTATCTATTAAAGTATGTGAAATCATTTCAGTTTGACTTTTCAATAATAATTAGTCATTACTATTTACAAATTAACGATATCAAACTAGAATATACTGAACAAACAGCATAGAACCGTATTTTACGAGGATACCAAAACTTCGAAGCTGTCACGAATATTGGTGATTGATATGTCTCTTTCCTTTTATCTATTAGACCTTTTTCTATTTTTGTTTCTGAAACAAAGTATACTACTATCGCAAAACGGACCAAAACAAAATTTTTCCTTGATTTCCTGAGGTGTTAAAAATTATGTTTACTCTTACAACTTAAAATCTTTAGATGATTTGTAAAGTTATTTAGTCCACCCCCATTCATAATGTTTTAAATTAAAATTTTTAAACAAAAATTATTAGGGGCTATCTGTTTTGTAATTTTTGAATTATTATTTTCTGTCTGTTACTCTAATATTTGTTTACAGATATTAATCTTCAGTTATTATGTCCAAAATAAGGGTCGTAAATGATTTAAGAGTGTAGTTTTGATTGAAGTGCATCCACGCTATTCTGGAAAAAGGATAGGATAGCAAAAGAAATAATTCAAATGTTTTAAACTACACCCTTGTACATCCGACCGATATTTGAGCCCCAACCTTTTTGACAACGGTACCACGAGAAATGCCAGTCTGATGTCGGACTGCTAGGCCACCGCTGTGGGAAGTCAAACGGTTAAACATAAAGTTAATAATGCCCTGATTTATTTAAAACGATGGAAGAAGAATACATAATAGCATCTTGGGTTGGTCCTTAGGCTAAGAGTTCGGTTACGATTGAGTGCTTTGGCGATTATTTTTTTTACATAATTGTGGTATTCGCCTTTATTACAAGAACAGCTTGTACTGTTATGTTAGAGTTGACTAACTCCACCTTGTCCCGTAAGGTTAGGTATTTTGGGTTACTCATAGCCAGCTTTGGCACTATAGTAAAGGAATGAACAAAATTGTTTGGATGGAGAAGGGACTATATTCTTGGAAATAAAGTTCACGCACAGAGAAGTTAGATCAGAATCAGAACTAGGTATCGCAGTTTGAGTCAAATGCATCAGCCATGTATTAGAAAAAAAGTCGATTTTACTTTTTAACAAGCTTCAAATTAATGTAGAGTACACGATTTTGGTAGGAAGACACTTTTAGAAAATAAAAATTTTTTTTTTGCAGCTTACAATGATACACTTTTACCAATTTATTAGTGTTATTTAATAGAAAATGATGATTTATATCAAAAGTGACAGCTTCAGATCACGTGACATAATAATAAGTGACAGCAGACCTAGATTATTTCATAGCTGCTAAATGAGGTTCTTCCTAAGAAGATTGCACTACAACTAAGAAAAATAGTTCTCCATATTTATATTTAGCTGTCAAAACTGAACACTTACCTTTGCATATCAGCACATTCAAGTAGATGTAACTTTACAAACTATTATATAAGGTTTCCCCAGTAGTGAAATAACACTTATTTTTACTTTTTTCAGAATCCTAACAAATCTGACTATTAGCACCTGATACCATCCTATTAAAGAATTCTAAGCCACCCGTGCCTCTAATTCTTTTACATCCCGTAGGGTTTGATAAACTCGACCTGACCTAGATTCGAACTAATAGATTCTCTAAGGCTGCCTGGGCTACGCGTTTGTCTTACCTTCAGCGGGAGGTAACGTTAGTAAGGACGTGTGGGCTGTGTAAACATAGGCCAGTAATTAAGAGCCATGTCTGTGCAACAACGACCATGCCGCGCGTTTGTAAGAGGGGGTTTCAAGCCTTCATCCCTCCCCCTTCCCCTGTCCTACCAGTGCGATCTCTTGTCTTCATTAACCGCGAAGACGTGAGGGAGGTTAGCGACGAGATAGTAACACTCGACAAACCCGCGTTGGTAGATTCAAGTTTCTCCGAGAAGCTCAGGTGAACGTAAGACGGACTGCTCTTAGTGAGCCCCTCTTCTCTCAACTCTCTCGCATTTAGGCTTATAATCGCTTAGGGATCTACCTCGACCGGAAGCCACAGTGACAGACTTTAAAACCGAAAGCCAGACATTAAAAAAATAGATGTTCTATTTCCCTTAAGGCTCTCCGGAGGAATTTTCAAAATTGTGTAGGCCTATGTGTGTGTGTTCTGTGCCTTACTACCCATCCAGGTTATCCAGATACTTACGCTAGTGAAATAGGCATAATAAAGGTAGAATTCAAATAAAATCTACACCCATTCGCGTGGAGTATGATGAAAAACCATTTTTTAAAAGCCGCCTCTTTAGGCCGGCCAGAAAATGAACCCTAACTTCTCCATCATTGGTAAACCGGATCAGATGAGACTGGTGTCTTAGTCCACTTACCACCAATGCGGGCTTCATAAAAAAAATATAAATATAAAACCAAAAATGGGTAATTAGTGCTATTTCTTCTCAAAGTTGAACGTACGTTGAAAAAAGTACGCTAAATTACTCGCTGAGAAAATTAAAATATTTGTTGTACTTTAATAATTGTTAATCAAATTCTTTTTCTTTTTTTAGTTCTTTAACCATTTCAAGGTTTCACCACCGTTAAGAATCTATACAGAACACTAACCCGTGAGGAAACCTCCTCTGACAACATTCCTCGCTGTAGTTTCCCTGCGAACTCTAGGGGTTTCCCCATAGTCGAAATGAATCCGACTTAAAACATGCAATTTCCTACCCTTCACATCCAATACGTGCGGCTGGGGCATTGATGCCAACTGCGACTTGGGGGAATATTCCCGATATCTCCTTCTTCGACTTCCTAATTAACTTCTCTGAAAACTTTTGTGTTTCGAATCAGCTAGTCCTTAGCAGAGAAATTTACAAACAAATCGTTCTTGTTTAACTTACCTATTGCTTGGGGTGAAGTAAATTAATTATTGTTTTCCAAGAGGAAACTTTTGCTCCAACAAAAGTACACCATTGGACATATTTTCACAAGCGGGAAAAAAATGTTGTACAAACATTCTATTAAGAACTTTTCTACCAGTTAAGTTATATTCATATTTAGTGACTCATATAATTATATATAAGATAATAACTAGGTGAATATCAAATCCAGCCTCGTGTAACTCTCTTTACATAAAAACGAGAGTACATTTCCTCACTATTTTACCTTTCTTTGCTCGCTGCATCTCACTATTATTCGTTTTATCTGCGCATTTACACTGATGGGACAAATATGAGTAAAATGTATTTTTTTTAAGAAATGCATACGCATTTGGTTGCAAAGGGGAGGGTAGAATACCATTTATGAAAATCACCTTCAGCCTACCAAGATTTACACCCGGGCGTCCTCATCAGCAGTAAGAGCTTGACATCTTTATCCAATTGCCCACGGGTGCAAATAGCTATATTAACTCAATATATTGAACTAATGTGGTTAGTAGATAGTGAGGAGAAATGGAGGGTGAGGGTGTGGGTATGAATCTACAAAGTCCGTTACTCTCTTACCTTATAAAGATGTATGTAATGAGTTGTTCGTACTAAAATTTGGTAGAGAAACTTAATATACAAATAATGATGTTACCACTCACGAAATAACAAACGCATTAGCTACCACAAAAAATATGTGATGTCATACGTCTAGCTCAGTGCCACCGTATGTTTAAAAGAAAATAATACAGTAAAAATGTAGAGGTAATCAGTAATTTTGTAATACAGTAGAAAATAAAATAATGCCTTACAATAATTTGTTTAGTAATAATAAGTTGTTTTTGTAACGGTTTAACATTATTGTAATTTTCTTCTTTTTAAAAACATTTTTTTTACAAAAATACAATATCACTCAATTATGTATTTAATAAGATTGCTCCAATAATAATATTATGTATTAAAGTCTGTATTTTTTATTATTATTTAGAACATTATGGTATGTTGCAAAAATGCATTGGCGCTAGTCCTCATACTATTTTTTTTAGCGCCAGTCCCCGAAGTTTAAAGTGAGTGGCCTGTGAATCACACGACATTACTTTGTTTCAAAACCAAGTCAAAATTAATTGTCTTAACGGTGACCAGGCGGTCTAGGGGTAAGGTGTCAGACTTCTATGCTGGCGGCCGAGGTTCAATCCTCGGTCCCGGCAAAGATTTATCTGATTACCAAACCCTTCCTTCACCTCTGACAAGACATCTTGTGAATGTGAGGAATGCCAGGCCTCCACCGTGGTTCCGATTCCACGTTAAACTGTAGGTCCTTCATTTCATCTCACAATCACCCTAACGTTACACATTAGCGTAAGTGCGTATAACCCGAACGGGTAGTAAGACGCGGTGCTAATAATAATAATAATTGTCTTAACTATCTGGGAATTGATACAAATTCTCTCAGAGCTGGATGTTAACGTCTTAAAGTATACGCCTCAATTTCCATTAATATTTCACAGGACGGTAAGATCGTTTAAGTTAGCTTGTGACTCAAAATAAATTTGGTAAGAATACAGAAATTAATATAAAATTATTTTCATTTCGAAGATAACTAACTAGTGTGTTGAAGTATTACTCACCCTCTCCAACTTTGTGGCGAACAAATCTACAACCTTGATTGTGAATCTCCCTAAGAATTACATCTCCCCATTAAGAGCGGTAGCATGGCAACCAACGTTAGAAAAACTATAACTTCAATTACCCCCATACCCTTCCACGCGTAAAATGGAATATCAAAAGTGGTTCAGAAGTAATTCTACCCCTCGCTTCCATTTCTATTATATCTTTTTGGGATATTATCTGGCTCTAATCCAAACTAAAGTGGTTTAAGCTCAAGGAAACTCTTACGTAATTTTGGGGGCTTTCCATAAAATGGTTTTGGTAGGAAAAAAAAGTTATCACCAGTTTTCACTCACCCTTTGGGCTATACGCTTGTATGCTATTTACGCTAATAGATTAGAAATGAGAAATGTTAAATTTAGAATGAATGTAGCTACATTTGCATGAAGGAAGAGGGAGAAGCCATTTAGGAGAAAATTCTCCCAGTACACCCGACCTCTATTCTAACCCCGATCTAATCGCAATCCGTCACCCATTATTAAGTGAGGGTGACGCCTTGAACTATTCAACCATTGAGGTGGGTTAATCTAATCTTAATAAGGACTATTAATATTTCATGTATAGTTTAAACTAAAATGGTATGTGAATTGATCAACAAATGTTTAGTCATTAATTTTTGTCTTTTAAAATTCAAACACAACCCAGTATTTTATATTGCTCAAACTAAGCTTTAAAATAGAAAAATATTTTTTTCTTTTCACTTTACCGATCTGTAAAGTTTAAATGTCTATATATTAATTGCCGTGATATAGTAATCAACATGAAAATTCTAGAAACTTTACTTTATCTATGTGAGAGCATCACACACTTGAAATTATTTTGTGGAGTAATAGCTTTTAGAACACAAGAAGGCGTTTCCCCAGAGGGATTTTCCATCCTCTTCCTGGGCGGATATGTGTGTAGTTTTATACATCTATTCCTTCTCTGTCTGTTATGTTGTGTTAATTGCTAGATATCATATTATTTAAAATGAAAAATGACACCTGTACACGGGAATTGAACCTAGTACCTTTGGCTAAGTATACCAATGCTCTAACCACTGAGCTATACAATAATAATTCAGTGCCCGGGATCATATTTTAAGGTGGAGCTGACGTGTGAAAATCGCAGGCTACAATTAAGATCAATTAAAATCACAAGCTATCAGATAACGCAGCCATCTTAGATTCGTAAGGGCTCGTGATCTTAATTGAACACACATTTGTAGCTGACGATCTCCGCGCGTACACCACAGACTCTGCCTTAAATTATGAGTGGAAAAGACCTTGGATAGCTCAGTGGGTAGAGCATTGGTGTACTAAGCCAAAAGTCTTGGGTTTGATTCCCACGTCCAGGTGTCATTTTTCAATTTCAATAATATTATGTCTAGATGCGACTATAACCGTAATTTATAAAGATAATAGCTTTGCTATTTAACCAACAGCGTGCTAGATAGTTCATGTCACCGAACACAAGTTCAAAGAATAAGGCGTTCAAACAATTTATAGAATATAAAAAAAAGTCTCTATATATGATTTTAAGGGTTTAATATTTTGTTGACCGTGAAAGATAACAAACAGTCTTAACTTGACAGGCTACACCATGGCTCTATTTTATAAGCTGCGTCATATTAGAACCACGATAGGTAAGCTTTCTCCTTTCAAGGTAAATGAAGAGTACATTAGTTATTTCTGTTGTATTCAAATTGGGGAAGTAATTTTGAATATAACCGAGAATGTCTCGGGCATTTTCGAGCATTGCGAACAACTGCTAGCTTACCTCTCTTCAACGATTCTCTCAACCGATCAGTGTGGTAGTAAAAGACAAACGTAATCATCTCCTTCCTTCTGCAAGTAACAGCCTTTCCTCCTGACTAATTACCTTGACTCATTCGACCTCTTATTCTACCCAAGTCTCTCTCCTTTATTACTATTCCACCGCTTCAACCCCCTCCAACCCCTATCACCATCCTTCGACTCCAACAACTTTTGGTTCAGTTTCCACAGGAAGGTTTTCGTGAAAGGCTTCTTCTGTGAACAGTTTACCTCCCTACTCTCACAAACAAACCTATGTTCCACAAGTCTATTTTAATACTAATTAGACCAGTGAGGCTATAATTACATCTGGATAAATTCAAATATTTAAAATATATTTACACTAATTTAAGATTAATGGAAACAAAAAATAAGATATAAAATTCATGTTTGAAAAAAAATAGTTGTTAGTAGCATTTAAAATGGTTTATAAACCCTCCATCCCCTTCTCCCCTTCTCCCCCCACCATAAACAGCCGCAAAATGAGAACAAGGAAGAGGGTTCCAAGTTAGCACTTATTGATAAAACAATCATTAGAATTAAGTATGTATAACTGAACAAAGAGAAAGAGTGTAGTGGAAAGGGACGGTCCTCAAAATCCGTCGAATAATTCAAGGCAGGGGTATTCAACCCGAGGACCGCGGGCCACTTGCAGCCCTGCGTAACATTTTTTACAGCCCGCCGACTCATGAAAAATGTAGAATTATTTCAAGAAAAAATAATGAAATAAATACACGTTTTAAGTTATCTTATAAACTATTTTTGCCTTTCCCGTGAAGGAATATATTACGTTCTTATATAAATGTACCTTGAAGCGTCAAATGACTACTCCAGACAAGGTTGAGGGTGTACTATTTCGGGCGCGTTCAAACATAGTTGGGAATGTTCACGTTCGCTCATCACCGCTGAGACACATGGGATGCTAAAAGAAAAATAAGGTATATTAAGTGTTCAATGCTAATATTGTCAATACCGTATTGCGGCCCACGAGCCAACAAGAGACCGAAACTTTCGCCCTTGAAACTTAAAGGGTTAACGATCACTGGTCTAAGGTGTCACTTTCAAAATATTGGTAGATCGGGGTTCAAATCCCTGTCGGTTGTACATAGGTTTATTTTTCCTAAATGGTTTTCCACTCCCCCTCCACGCAAATCGGGATGTAGTTCAAATATTCGTATAGCCCAAACAAGATGTGGTGAGAAAAAACGAAACAAATATACTCAAATACACATTGGTCGATTTGAAAAATTATTGTAGTGTTTAAACTAACTTTGAGCAATCTTTATTTTTGTATTAGAAAAACCCACATTTCTGGAGAAACACTGCAAATAAGCTTGAAACGGTGGCGTGTTGAAAAATCAGAGGTGTTAGCGCCCACCTAAAATAAACCGTAAGTGTTTGCGCCCGTCGGCGAGTCAAAGCCTTGATACTAGCAACTGGAAGTCATTAAGAGGACGTATATGACGTTTATTTTTTGATAAATCCTGTTCCAGAACTAATAGTATGAAGGAATGTTGGTAGGTTAGGTTAGGTTGGTTAGGCTAGTCTAGGTAAGGTTAGTCATTGGCCTGATATCTCTATTCTGCCGAAGGGAAATTAAAACAAAGATTAAATATTTTTGAAAGGAAATAGTATAAACAAATGATGTAAATACAAACATTTACATTCCATAGAAAAATAAGAAGGATTTTAATATAAAGTGGGCGCAAACACACACGGGCGCTAACACCTACGGGTGCAACCAACACGGAGTCGATGAGAGAGAGAGGAGGGGGTATTCAATGTTTGTATTTATATATAGCGAAATGCAAGAGTTTGTTTGCCTAAGATTTTACATTGCAAACAAGTTTATATTAGCTTTAATGTGTCAATGATCCGCTTTGGTTGCCGCGTGGTCTAACGCGCTACTCTTGTGTTGGACTAGACTGCCGAAGACGGGGAGAACAGGGTTCGATATCGGTCAAGTGCACTGAGGGTGATTTTCCCTAAATGTTTTTTCCCTCTCCCTCCACGTAAATCGGGTGCACTACCTCTTAAATCTTCTTAATCCCTAACCTATTAGTATAGTTATTACATAGGCGTATAACCGAAAGGGTACTAAGATGCGTTTCTAAAAAAAAATCTAGAGTTTGTTTGATATATTCCTTCGCATTCTTTTCTTAGCTTCGGTTTACATATTCGGGCGATTTTTTACACATTTAAGGAAATTTATTAGTATTTATTATGAAATTTTATTGATCTTTTTTTAGCCATTTTTAGGTCATCAAAGCCCAAACTCTGGTTATTATATCTAATCCCAGACTCTCTCAAACTACTATCGCAACTCGTGTTCATTTTCAATATCTAATATTTTATTCAAATTTTAATTTTTAGTGAGATATATTTTAAAATATTAACACAATTTCCTTACTAATATAACAGTAGTTAGAAATTATAGTACCTGCATCGGTGAGTACGTAGATAAAGATGTCAATATAGTTTGGTTTGATTTTCCGGTGAAGAGGAGATCAAGGTTTGAATCCTGGTCGAGTGATTTTTCCTAATGAATTTCTCACTTTGCCTTCATGTGTTTGGGGCTAGATTTCTTTTAAATTCTACTTTCGCCATCTCTGCCCTATTAGGGTAAATATACATATAAACCGGATGCAAAATAATTATAAAATTTAAAACTATAAAAATTATTGTAAAATGGATAGCAAATTTTATTGACTGTCTTTAAGGTAGACAACACGTTCACTCATATCATTGAGTAAGTTGTCTATTATTCATTAATAAGGTGCCCAGATACTTAGAAGAATTTGATTGCGAAGTTTATACCGTGGAGTAGTAGACATTTGTACGTATTTTATCTTAGTTCATGAGAAATGTTGATCGTGATATTAATTTTTAAAGATTATTTAACGACACTTAGTTTAAGAGAAATGATGAGAGTAAAATTTATATATTTTTTAAAGGTTTTCCATTGTTGTACGTAAAAAAATTCACTATGAAATTATGCTTCTTTATTCATATGTATGAACATAATTTTATCACAAAAAACCCCTTATGTTGTATTGCTACGGATTAAGTTGATCCTGCACACTGTCTAAATATTGTACAGTATATTAATTTATCAAATGTATTATTGTATGCTTCATATGGGTTAAAATAATCCTAGTTTATCGTAATTTCTACGTATTTCAATCGACGTAACAATAATAGTCGCGCACTATTTTAAACTATAACGAGTAGGAATATAAATCTTCAGTAAAATATGAATACCTCTAATAGTCTGACCTTAGTATTTCACAGTAATTTAAATATTTTTGAAGTTTATATATTTTTTAAATTTAAAAAATTTATCAGCACTGAATGTTAGTAATTACTTTATATAAGTGATTTGAGTTTAATTTATTTAAATATTTTAAGTTCAATAAAAATATTAAATATTGAACTTGAATGGCAAGGAATAACAATAAAGGTCGCCTAGATTGGTATTTAACTACCCGCGTCATCACAAGCCCATTTCATTGTCTCTACAAATGTCAACATATTTGTGTCTTCTCTTTCCTTCCTTGTTTCCTCTCTCTCTCTCTCTCTCTGTTCTCATTTTCTCGCTATCTGTGAACGCCTTCCTCTTATACCGGGGCTTGGGACGCCGCACCACAATTACTCCCTCGGAATTATCTTGACTGCAGGCGGTTCCAGGCCACGGTGCTACCCACCCTACCCGCTCCTACTCTTCCCTCGCCCCTCTCTCATGACTATTCCCCTACCTTACCCCCAACCCCGTTTGTTGAAGCTAGCGGTTCCTGGACGTCTATACACAAACTTTCTGTTCCAAGACTTCATATTCCCTCTCTCGGGATATTGGACATCTGATCTGAGAAGTTTGAACAATTCTGTTTGGGAACAGCCACTTTGTAACGTACGGAGGCATTTCTAAGTGGGAAGGAGAGGGGGTAAGGATGTGGATTAGTTGTGTAAATTGCTTGTAGTTCCTTCTTCTGTTTCAATTAGACGACTCTTGCTGGTGGTTTATATTCTTGGCTTTAGTGTGTCTTTTGTAGCGATGGTAGATATATCCTGTGGCATGAGTCATACAAGAAAATGAGGCCATTCGTTATACATAATCCAGATACGAAAGTAATTTGAGTAGATTTAGTGGCAAGCACATGAAAGGAATCTGTTTAATTAATTTCCTAAATTAAGCGTACTAATATACACTATACGATGCTTCATACTATCTTGTATAACTTTAGTTACAGTTAAGTATTACTATTATAGTGATTATTTGCAAATGTTTGTGATAGATAAAATTAATCAATTGCTAACTGGCATGATTTATTTAATAGCTAAATTATTTTGACTAATGCATACAAGTATGCAGATTAGGGTTGACCCTATTTTCTTATGAGCTATTTGAATCCTTTTCTCTTGTAAAACTACTGTGTTTTGTGCAAAATAAAACCGTTAGTAATCATAAGATAATAATTGTTTGGTATAGACAATTTAAATGAATAGGCCTATATAGTATTTAAGTTTTAAGGCTAATGTTCCAAAATTACAATTATTTGCAAATCTATAAAAAAAAAAATATTGTGTTAGATGCCTAGAAACAAGGTTTGTTCTAAGATCATGGCCTCTGATTTGGTGTATCTTCAGAATTTGCAGAGCTTTTTGATAATCACCTGTATCCCTCTTTGTTCCCCATTTGACCAACAATGGCCCTATACCTTACATGGAATATGTTCTCGTTGATAGCTGGAACAATCAGTGTTGTACCGAGCGAAGAGATAGGCCTACCATTATTATTCAACTTCAAACCGGGACATTCTAGGTAGGTAGTGAAAATAAAATAAAACATTTTAAAATGATGTTTATTGTACGAGTATTTTCATGTACATAAAAACCTTTTAGCTTACAGAAGATTCATTAACGGAGATTTACACATAACATATACTCATGAACTTGGCTTAGACTAGTTCTAGGTGTTATTGAATTGAATTATTATTTTAAATCTTATCATATCGTATCCTTCAACGTCTAGTAGGAAGACACGGGTCCGATAGAACGGCTTTCAAACAACGACACGAGTCTGAGGGGAAAACCCCTCGCTGAATTAGCACCCCAGATCCAATTTACACCTTCGTCTCGCTCTCGCTGTCTAACATATACTTCTTGTACTATATCTCTCCCCACCCTATTAATATATATCTCTCCACCCTATTACTATATCTCTCCCCACCCTATTACTATATCTCCCCACCCTATTACTATATCTCTCCCCACCCTATTATTATATCTCTCTCCACTCTATTATTATATCTCTCCCCACCCTATTATTATATATCTCTCCACCCTATTACTATATCTCTCCCCACCCTATTACTATATCTCTCTCCACCCTATTACTATATCTCTCCCCACCCTATTACTATATCTCTCTCCACCCTATTACTATATCTCTCTCCACCCTATTATTATATCTCTTCCCACCCTATTAATATATCTCTCCCCACCCTATTACTATATCTCTCCCCACCCTATTATTATATCTCTCTCCACTCTATTTTTATATCTCTCTCCACTCTATTACTATATCTCTCTCCACCCTATTACTATATCTCTCTCCACCCTATTACTATATCTCTCTCCACCCTATTAATATATCTCTCCCCACCCTATTACTATATTTCTCTCCACCCTATTACTATATCTCTCCCCAACCTATTAATATATATCTCTCCACTCTATTACTATATCTCTCCACCCTATTAATATATATCTCTCCACCCTATTACTATATCTCTCTCCATTCTATTACTATATCTCTCCCCATCCTATTACTTTATCTCCGTTTTCCGTGTTGTAGGCAAATAAGCAACATCAAGAGTGAGTCGGTGACCTGTCGGTCTAGGGGTAAGGTGTCAGACTTCTATGCTGGCGGCCGGGGTTCGATCCTCGGTCCCGGCAAAGATTTAGCTGATTACCAAACCCTTCCTTCACCTCTGACAAGACATATTGTGAATGTGGGGAATGCCAAGCCTCCACCGTGGTTCGGATCCCACGTTAAACTGTAGGTCCTCCATTTCATCTCACAATCACCCTACCATTACACATTAGCGTAAGTGCGTATAACCCGAATGAGTAGTAAGACGCGGTGCTAATAATAATAATAATAAGAGTGAGTTGTATTTCTGTGTATGCGTGCATGAATAGTGTATATGTAATGTATGTGCGTGCAGGATTGCTTAATCCGGACCAAAATACAAACCGGCCGGTACGTTGGGATGTAACTTTCAAAACGGAAATTTCCGGTCAAACCGGGATGTATGTTGAGTTTAAAGCTTGATTCACACGTTCGCTGAAAATAGAAAGCAGAATCTTCCTCAGTGGCGCAGCAATTTACACACTGTATATTGACCCGGGATGCATTGCGACGCTAACTTAAAACAGATGATTATCAACATATTTTATTATATAGTGAATAGATATTTATTTTAGATCATTCTCCCGATGAATGTTTTGAAATTATAGCTCTGTATCGGACTACAATCCAATACATCGATACGCACGTTTTACATTAACGGGTTATTTCAAATCTCCTCTCAAAGGTTAACGAAGCTGTCTGCTTGCTTCTGGCTGTAGAGCGCATGCGTTGTCAAATGCGCATGCGCACTGATTTGAGAAGATTGTTTCTGAGATTTAATTGGCTCTCCTGTGCCGAACATATCAGGCAGAGCGGATGAAGTAGAGATGAGTTGAACTTTTTTTAGCGAAACAGCCCACGCCAATTAGGCGAAAATCTTGTGATTGGCTTAGAGCTCGTCACGTGACCACGTTCCTGTTCTACGCTAGCTTTTCGGCGAACGCGTGAATCCACAGCAAGCAGTATACAATTTAAATTAACCCTGATTACCCTCGTGACACGATATGCGTTTCTATGGTGCTTCGTATTCGTATATATGTTTACATTCAAAACGCAAAAATTACAATAAAAACTAACACATTCAAAATATTTATTAATAATTATACAACTATTTAATGTTTGAAAATGAATTAATTTTCTCGAGGTTAAATATAAAAGAAAGCCCGAAACGTCCCTCACCAAATTGTTAAGTTAATTTCATAATGTTTTACAGATATTTTGTCTTACACTGCTAGCAAATGTATCTCTTTCCGCCATTATTCTAATATTTTAGCGTACACCCAAACTTCCTGGCATGTAACCCTGGAGGTACGCGTACCCCACGTTGGGAACCACTGCCTTAGACCATTCGCCCACCGAAGACGATATTAGAGACGTAATTTATTTGATAATGATATTTCTTTATCTTCCAATAATTGTGAGAGCTTCGACTTGCTGGCAAGTTGACCGAACGCCTCGCAACTGTAGGATTAATTAAACGACAACAGAGGATTTTCCTTTCTTCTTCTGCTAGCGGCTTTGATTACTGCGGAGCAATGACCCGGTAGACAGTTTCTAGATAATTGACTGAGACGAAAGTAAATAACTATCGCCAGATCCCCCCTAAGAGGAGAGGAGGATGATGAGGGGAGGTGTTTGGAAGGGAGGGCATCAAACCCTTCACCTTAAATCCATTGAGAACTTCTTGATCCAAATAGATTCTTTCATCATCTCGGCATAAAGGACGAGCGAAAGAAACCTTGAAAGAAAAAACAATTTCGGTGACATAGGGAATTTTATTTCACATATTAAATTTTAGTTATATTCCAACTATCGTTAATATATATCAGACCTACTTCAGTGGCCGAATATTCTAAGGCATCGCTTTCGTCTTAGACTGGCCTGCTGATGACCGGGGTATTGAGGTTAAACTTCCGGTTAGGTGTACTGAGGGTGAATGTTTATAAGATGGTTTCCCACTCTCCTTCCACGCAAATGCGGGTAGATTTCCTATAAAATGCTTCCTTCCATCTTAGACTTCCTACTTTGCCAAGTCTAATACCACCGAATTTACAAAAAAGGAAAATTTAAAATAAAATAAACCTCATTCCTTTGCCTTAAATTAGTTATTGTGTAAACCAAACCGGTGGAACGATGGGGCCCTTAAATAAGAAATTAACAATAACAATTAGATGATCAACTATTAATATATTTTAATCGGCATTAGAAGATGATATAAAAATAAAGGCTAAGTAAACGAATTGATTAAAACTTACTACATTTATCTTACAGCTGTCAAAATTTATCGAAATCTTTCAAAAATTACAAGTTTGACGTATCAATACATGACAGAAGATTTAGTAACTTTTTACTTGTTGGATAATATTCTTTCTACGACGATGTGTGGAGGTTAATGATGTATTTTAGTAGTTGAAAACCAATCATAGATGATATATTTAGGGGTTGTTTTATAATCAAATTATGATTTGATTATATAAAAATATTCTCTTTGATTGTACACGTTAGAGCTATTGATCAAGGCTGATGTGCCTAATCCATACTAGGGTCGTTTCTCAAATTCGATTTGTCCATCACAAAATGAAATCAAATAAGAATTTTTTTTAAACACGAAATTATTCAAAACCTACTTAACCTTCGTGATCATTGGATCGAATCAAATTGTAGTAACGTAAATTCCCTTGGCTTCGTTGTTCAAATTAATTAATCATTACGAAAATGGCTACCGTCATTAACTACATAATTACACGACCGTAAACTAATTATCAATTCATTCGCTATTAACGTTTCAGCTCCATTTGTATTTAACTAATTAGAGAGTTCAGAACAAAACATACTAGGTTTTAAAATAAATTCTATACATACCGATTCATTGTTCAATTTAGGACTGTGTTCACTATTAATATTCAGGTGTTTTGGGAGTCAAATTAATGTTCATAGCTGACTATATAATATGTGGTTAAATCTCATAAATGCCTACAGTCTGATTTTCGTAGAAAGGGTCTGACAGCAGCTATAAAAGCAACTAGATCCATTATTATATATATATATATATATATATATATATATCATATTAATTT
>CABEEJ010000448.1:83585-116535 GCA_901482245.1 Timema douglasi
TATATATATATATATATATATATATATATATATATATATATAATTAGCCCCGCATCTTACTACCCCTTTGGACTATTCGCTTGTCGCTTATTTACTAACTACGCTAAAGATTTTTAGGGATCAAGAAGGCTATATTTATTGGCAGTGTAACTGCATTTGCGTATAAGGAAAGTGGAAAACCACTTTGGAAAAACCCTCAGTATACCCTACCGAGATTTGAACCTCGATCGCCCTATCATCAGCAGTATAGTATACTGCGAAATTAGCGCGTTAGATCACGCAGCCACCAACACGTGTCATTTATCTGATATTCATACGCCAAGTGATGTTTTACGAAACTCTCAATTTTTATATAAATTATCAATATTTATATAAAAAATCAATATAATAACATTTTATCAATTTTAGCCACAAAAATTTGTTTGTCATTTATGATAAGCTCTTTTTTTTATGAAAATTTCCCTGTAACTCTCGTGAATCCACACTACACTCACAACTAATAGTGACCAAATGCGTCATTCTCGTCTAGATTGGTTTGCTGGTGGTGGGATAGTCACAGTTTGATTTCTGACCGGATGTAAAGAGTTGTTTTTTTACAACTCTTCTTTCACGCAAATTTGAATACATTTCCTCTAAAACCCCTAACTTTCTCACCCTTGCCTCATTAGTTACAATGAGTGTGTAGGTCGGGGGGGGGACAGTAACACGTGGTACACACAAACCAATTGTTCCATCCGGTTGTTGGTTTATTGCTAAAATACGTAAACGTGGCGCTATTTAATAATACTTTAGTGCCTTCCTTTGTAAAAGTAGGATCTGTTAATTACCTTTATAGCGCGATTGTTCAAGTCCACGTCTCATGGACAGAAATAATGGTGTCAAGAGAAATTTGAAAATGCTACGAGACTGTTCGGGCTTGGAGTGTGGTTCATAGCCTCACCCGAGATTTAAAAAATATCCACGGTGCTGCCACGCACCTGGTAAACTGGAACAGCCAGTAAAACACAGTTTTTAATAGAAAAATACAGTAAAAAACGAGGAATATTACAAACAATTCTAGAATATGTTTTTAATTTGACATATTAAAATACCATATTTAAATAGTAAGTCTTTGCATAAAAGAAAAATCTAACTGATGAACTAACATGCTGTTTCAAATTCATGCCACCCTCCCCCCCACCCCCCTCTTCCTCCCGGTCCCTTCAACGTCTTTCCCTTTATTCTACCTAAAGCATTGGGTTGAACAACTGCTTAAAGTTGTCCATAAAGATCAAATTATCCTGTTCTAAACACCAATAACATGAATTCCAAATAGAAATGTTTATAAAAAATGAAATATTTCATTCCTTAATATTTTCCGACACCTTAAACTCAATCGATAGCTTGTCTGCAAAGGGTCCCAGTTTCGATTACCGGCATAGCCGAAAATTTATCATTGATGAAAATATGGGTTTACCCTTTCACATCGATAAATTAACGGCCGGGGACTGGGTGTTGTTCCTGTCCTAGTCTTAAGCAATATTATAAGGCATATGAAGCTACGACAAAAAAATATATAGCTTGAGTAAAAAAATGACCCAGACCACAGGGTAGAAACAGTAATGGAAGTAAAAAAATCCTTATATTAACTTTTAATGTGTCTTTATAAACGGAAATTCCTTCTGCAAACCCAAAAAAACACAGGAAAATTTTTGTTAATAAAGTAGTGGCAGCCCTGACCCATTGTTGTCATTTAATTATTACCTCCCCCTCCCACCCAAAAAATTGTTTTTGCATTAAATAATGAAAACGCATATGCACTTTTGAAACAAATTTCAACGATTTACAGTATAGGTAATTTTTTAATCATAGTTGTATAGGCACAAAGAGTATTGGCAACGCTTAAGGACCACACTTGACCCCCTAAACCTTAAATGCCAAGTTTCAATATATCAAAAGACGCATAATAAGTGGTTTAAAAAGGCTAAGCTCTGGAGATCCCTATAAATGTGGTTAAGGCCACTGATAACTCAATTACCCGCGTCATTGGACACAAGGAATAAATGTTCAGTCTGTTTTTCCGGTAACGGCAGGTCAATGTTAGAATCCCGGCTAGGCGTATTGAAGGATTTTTTTCCCCTAGATTGTTTCCCAATTTCCCTTAAATAAAATTTGGGTACATTTATTTTTGGTTTTAACTTTCTTATCTCCACGCCATTAGAACAATTAACTGTATATTGTCAGGAAAGAAAATAAGGTGGGGTGAAAAATACCTTAATTTGTGGGGTGTTCTCTCAAACAAACTCAATCCGCTTCGGTGTCCACGTGGTCTAACGCGCTAAACTCGTGTTGGACTAGACTGCTGAAGACGTGAGATCAGGTTTTGATTCAGGTAAGGTGCACTGAGGGTGGTTTTTTCTCAATGGATTTCCACTCTCCCTCCACGAAAATGAGGGCGCATTTTCTCTCAACTAAACCTTCCTAATTACTAACCCATTAGTGCATTTAGTGCTTAGGTGTATAAACCAAACAGGTAGTGAGACGCGGTGCTAAAAAAAACTCAACCTTTTAAAGTGCTTTTGGATCCCAAAATTTATAGCGCGGATTAGCTTAAATAAAGAAAACCATTGACCATACATGTACCAAGCTCGGCTTATATTGTGCGGATTTTCTAATCCTGGTTTCTAAACCTGGTTGAAACGAATGTGCGAACGTGAGGTCCACCTATATATTCCTGAGTTGTTTTCGTCGTTATCCTACACCTCAAATAAATTGCCAAAGTTCAACTCTAATGAGAGAGAAAGTAATTGTATTTACTCAAGAGAATAGTGCTGGTAAGAGAGAGAGAGAGAGAGAGAAACCCATTAAACAGAAGAGGAAGGAGACTTCATGTTAGATGAAGCTTGTTTTGTAAAATAAGACCATCGTCAACATTAGCTTAAGGATGTAAAATAAGGTAGGAGGGGTTGTGAAAAGAGGCTCATACATTTCAACTAATATACAACTGTGGAGGTTAATTCTACAAAATAATTTATATATGACGCACGAGTGCACTTTGTTATTTCCTAACATAAATTTCACAAACAGAAGCTCCCTGGCTATTAATTTCTGCATAAATAATAAAATATTATAATTATAATTGATCCGCTAATTTATGGTAGACCAGGTGATTATATTACTATTACATGGACACCATAAATGTTATCTTTCTACTTTTACATAAAATATTAGCCCCAGTAGAATAAATAGAATAAGTAAGCTTACTCCGCTTTTGAAATTCATCTAGAAATATATTGTGAGAGTCAACAATCTGATACGTTAAACAGTAAAAATCTTAAATTTGAATTTTTATTAAAATTATTTAACGCACTTTCTAAATACATAAATATATGACCTGCAAACCAACTTGACCAAAGTTGATACACAAAATAGCCTATAATAAGCCTAATTTAGTGATTTGTATTCCTAAGTCTGAATTTAAAGTCTGGAGTTCTATTTCTATTGAGTGTATTGTTTGTGTATTTAATTAATCGATAAACTAAAAAAAAAAACTTCAGATATAAGAGTAAAATCATTTATGCACATGCTTGAGTGGTTTCTGGGTCAAACTAGTGAATATTTTATGAACATTACAGGATAAAAATGATAAACGTTAACTCTGTCCAAAAAAACATATTTCTGTCGCTTTCTTCCTAGCTTTGATTTAAAGTTCCCTCTCCAGACTTAAAAATATGTATTTACATATTCAAAAGATATCTAAAATATTCAAAACAATGGCCATTGCTTGATCATCATAAAAAGGTAAGTGATAAATAATATTCTATCATATTAGAGCTTTAAAATCTACTAATCATTTCTTAATGCTCATTCTATTGTCGGCATCTCACCGTTTTTAATTTACCGCTTTGCCTCCTTCAACAACTATTCGCGCTAGCTACACTTGAGAAAAATAAAATTGTTTTTAGTTATTGAATTGACTTCTCATAATTCATTAAACACCTTCCAACCAATTAAGAAACATTTTATATCATGCTAATCAATTGTTTATTCTTTATTCCTTAATACACTTTTCAAACTGGAAGATATTAATATTATTTTCACTAATACAACCAACATTCTTACTACCCATTCGGGTTATGCAGTAATTACGCTAATGATTTTAGTCAGTAGGAAGGTAATATTTAAAGGAAGTGTACCAACATTAGTTTGCAGGGAGAGTGAAAAACCATCTTGGAGAAACCACCTTCAATACACCTGACCGAAATTGGAACCTCGATCTCCCCATCATCGGCAGTCTAGTCTAACATGAGAATGGCGCCTTTGACTATGTGGTCATTGAAGTGGATATAAGATTTATAAGTGAACTGATCAAATAGGCAGAGAAGAAAATTATAGCTTACAATAAATGCATCTGCATTAACATTGAAAGAGAATAGTATACAATAGTTAAAATATGTGAAAAATATGCTTCACTGTGTAACGGGCTAATCTGGCTTAGCCCCGTTCAAATGTAAAACACGAACATTTTTGTGTTACAAACAAGTCGTCAAGAGTTAACAAATGAAATAATAGTGTTGAATGCTACGCCCATAACATTTGTGTGTTTGGTTACATACCTACTTCTCCAACTCTTCCATCGAGTCTGATGCCCCGCTGAAAACAATAATATCGAGGGAACTGGCTGGGCGTGACCTCAGGCAAGAGCTCCGCGCCGGACAACGAACTTCAATCAACTGAAAGCGCCGTGAACAATGTTCGCAGATGCGAGTCGATGTTCCAGAATAAAAAAGATCTTTTCCCCACCTCTTCACCCCATCACGTGGGGTTCTCATGGTATATATCCGCTGGGCCGCTTGGAAGAAAGACAGAATCCTGCTGGACACCATCAGGGCCGTTGGATCACGGCACACTCTCGTCACGTCGGCTAACTCATTGGATCAACGTAGAAATACAGTTCGGGGAGATGGATCCACGAGACAGGAACAAATTTCTGTAGTAGTCTATTGTACGACAGAATGTTTCATCCAAACTTCAAGTCAGGAGTTAAGACTGTATCACCTTAACTACAAGTTAGGAGTTAAGAATGTTTCATCCAAACTTCAAGTCAGGAGTTAAAACTGTATCACCTTAACTACAAGTTAGGAGTTAAGAATGATTCATCCAAACTTCAAGTTAGGAGTACTGTTAGATGTTGTGAATATATAGAGATTAGGATTAGGTTTAGCTTATTTTATGGCCAGTTAAATATAGTAACTTATTCGTAAGCATTAGGAAATAAGCAGTGTCAATGTCTAGACACTGACATAGCCCAACGGTAGCTTGCCAGGGAAAGAGATAGTTCATGTTATATGGAGGCCTGGGATCTATACCTAGTTAGGTACGGTTGCCATTCCACGCACTTGTGTTGAGTGGGTAAACTGTGGGCCGCTCGTGCTTCTCAGGATTGGCCCGCGGTTTTATCTATGTTGCTAAGCAGTATTACTCCCCTTTGGAGTATACAGCGTAGGAGCCGTTTCTGCCCCTCTGGCGCGGCTGGAGCTGTCATTTGTTACTCATGTATGAGTTGTGATATTGACCGCCCTTCAGGTGATCAAACTGTGGGACGTGTTCCCAACCGGGCATGGCCCGTAGGTTTAAATATACCTATGTAAATTGATTGAGCCTCTTGTAAGGGGTTTGGCCTGTATTCTAGGCCCTCGTATATAACGGGACTTGAACTTGCCCTATGTAAGTCATAACTTAACGTGCATGTCCAACATGCCTAGTGGTTAAGGGGCCTGTAATGTAACTCTGTTGTCTGAGTTTGTTCTTCTGGCGCCTCACGCCCCTTGTTGGCCCAGACTTAGGCAATGTTACCTAAAATCCAACTTAGTTTGTATAGACTGTTCTTATTGAGATTACGTGCATAATCCTTGTCATGTATCATGTTATTTCAATAAATTGCATTACTTCTATATACATCCTTTTTCTTTTTTACTTCTGTATTTATATGTTCGTGCACCCCTAATAAAATAGGGCACGGTGCAACTGTGCCCAGATGGAGTTGGAATTCTAACCTCCACACCACTGGTAAACCATACAATACGACACTGACGCCTCTTTACGCGTAACCGCTGGTGAGGGAGAAGGACGTTTACAAAACTTGTACCAAGTGTTAGATAACAATTTTATGTGAGCAGATAGCGGAAGATTAGATAAATAACAAATATTCTTATTCTTTTTATTCCATCGTGTCTTACTAACAGTTTGCCTTTTACGCATATATATATATATTAATTTACGATAAAAGGATAATTATGAGAATGGTAGAATTTAGAGGAAATGTACTCTCATTTGCATTGAAGGAAGATTTGGAAACAACCGAGGAATTTTCTTCTAATACACCCAGCTAAGACTCGAACTTTCATCTCTCCCGTCCCTGTAAACCCAGACTAAAAGGTATTAGCATTTAGGCCACGTGCCCATCCGTGTTGGTTGGTAACAAATATAAAATGATGTTTTTTATTGTAATGTATTTCATTGGTTTACATGTATGCATAGTCTATGAATACGAGAACTTTATTTTTTTCAATTTATTTCATGATTCATGTATGACATTTTCAAAAAGGCATGTCAAACATTTATTGTCCTATTCGAATTTTTACAGATTGGTTTGACAAGATTGGTACCGCCTTCACATTTTGTATGATACAAAATATTGTGTTCAAATAACTTTCTTATAATTTTGAGATAAATTCAATATTTAATATCATTAGATTATCTTATCAGTTGTGTGTTTTTAATCATAGATCGCGTCTTAAATATCTGCTTTTAAGTCTTAAGAGATTTATCAACCGGGTTTATAAAGGGAAGCTGGAAAGATAATACCTTTGTTTCATCGGAGTGTCACATCAAGCTAAACAAACTTTTTGAAAGTATCAACTTGTTGTGTCACGTTTTGTATGAGAAACAGTGACAACGTATGTATATTATACTTTATTTTTTCTAGCCGCACCCTCACCTCCATCACAAGCAGACTTGAAGGGAAATCATTACGACCTTCCTAGGCTTTTCAACTTTACCGCCTTGTATAACCAACCACCTCCTCTGTTACAGGATTGACTGACAGTTTGCTGATAGTGGGAAAAAGAGGTTGAAAGAATCGTCGAGAGTCCACCCACCTTCTCTACAATCCCCTTCCCTCCTTCAAACACCCCCGCTCCCTCCCAAACCACTTTTCACTTGATCGATTGATATACTTTTCTAAAGGGGGGGGAAAAAAAAGAAAGGAAAAATGAGAATACAAATTAGTTTTCGAAAGTCTCTGGAATTAAGTCGACAAGTTGATGGATATTTCACTTTGACTGTGCTTTATTTGGCTGATTTCTAGAGGCTGGTACACACGAAATAACCTCTTGTACAAAACGTTTTACAAAAAGTTGCAGACTGAAGATGGCATCATGGGAATAGCATGGATTGAACAAGATCTACTTTGCACTACTTTTTATATTCCATATCTTGTACCGTACCTTGTAGGGAATAGAACGCATCCTATGTCAGCAACTTTTATTTTACAACTTTTGAGCTGCAAACACAGGTAGCCTCGTCTGCCAGTCAGAAAATTTGTTTAAATACATTACAGACTACTATATAATATATATGCATACATACAGAGATGTATATATAAATTTGAACGTCACCTGTTTTTAATTTTATATATTTATCATATTAAATAGTATGTTTTATACTCTCTCTCTCTCTCTCTCTATATATATATATTTAAACAGTTTTTACAATTTGTGATTATTCACAGATTATGCTCAAGATCTTGTGTGCAAACATATTATGCCGCGTGAACTTGTATGCGGTCAATGCGACCAAAATATTGTACAAATTCTTGCACAACTTAACGTACAAGAAGTTGTAACCCACTTCAGTGGCCACATGCTCTAACGCGCCATTCTCGCAATAGATTAGATTGCTGATGACGAGGAGATCGAGGTTTGAATCTCGGTCGGGTGTACCGAGGGTGTTTTTTTTCCAAAATGGTTTACTGCTATTCCTCCACGCAAATTCAGGTACACTTCCTATAAATACAACCTTGCTCATCCCTAAAACCACTAATGTAATTATTACAAAAGCGTATAAGCCGGACGGGTAATACAATGCGGTATTTTTAAAAAAGTTGTGACAATCTCAGTGTGATGGAAATATCGATGTTTGCCTAGAAACAATTGAAGTAATTTTTATACAAACTCATTTTTAATAATTTTCGATATCTGCATTGGTGGTTGCATGGTTTAACGCGTTGCCGACTTTTTGTTATTTTGAATTGCTGTTGAAGGGGAGGTAAGGGTTTGAGTCTCTTCAAGGGGTACTGAAAGTGTTATTTCTTAAAAGTTTTACCCTTTCGGGTTTTACGCTTATGTACTAATTAAGTTAATGGTTTTAAAGATTAGGTAGGTTATATTTATAAGAAGTATAGACACATTTGCATGGAGGGGGAGTAAAAAACTAATTTAGAAATAAACTTTGAGTAAATCCGGCTGAGACTCGGACTCTAATCTCCCCGTTATCGGCAGTCTGTTATATTGAGAGAGTAGCGCGTGAGACAACGGGGCCACCGAGGCGGGTTGGTTTCCATATAAGTAGTTTGTTTATTTGGTTCATATTGTTTAATTAAAGATGGCTCAATTTTAAAGAAAATGTTATTAACCACTATGATAGGCGATTAAAATATCCTTGTTACACTCATCTAAATGTTATTACTTCTACCAAAAAAATCTACACTAGCTTTTGCTTCTATAATTCGATCGTTCAGTTCAAATTAATTAGTCCGAAAACTTTATCAAACTAGTATTAAAAACGTACACGTATCGCAATTATGTTGACATTCTACTTGTTTGAAATGCAATAACATCCAGTAAGATTTATTCAGGATATTCAAACTTAAAATAAAATAAAGTCAGCTTATTCTAATAAAACATTTTAGAAAAATACTTTGGTTAAATACTTCAGTAATCTTAGTATAAACTCTTCTACCATACACTAAACTAAATTATTTTCACTTCACCGAGCTTTACCAAAGTGAGTCGTATATTTTTCAGAAAAATATATTGTATATTTTAAGCCATCATAGTGTTTAAATAATAATAACAATAATATTCCTACTTTTTAATAGATAATTTATACACGCATTTTTCCCAATGAAAAAATACATTATTTGTGTATTTGATAGGCTTTATCTTTGCCCAATTTCGGAATAAAATCATCATTAAGACCTAAAACTAAGTTCAGCCCTCATTTAAATAAAATAGTATTAAATAATAGAGTAGTTTTTTATGTATCGGCTGAAAGCTTATTTAAGTTTCTGGTGCTATCAATATTTGAATAATTAATAATTGAGCTAAAGCAACACTAAAGGTAAAGTATTGCGACCGTTAAAAAAATCTAAACCGAAATGTTGATGGATGTCGACGTCTCGACGCCCTAAAAAGTAGGTTTAGCAATGCTGTCGGTCTATGTGTCTGTTTAACCCTAAAATTAAGAGTGTATTAATAAAAAGCGAAAAAATCGATTTTCTCAAAATCGGCTCTAACGATTTTGATTAAAATTTCCATCTATACGTTGATTAAGATTATCTATAAAATAGCTATTTTCATTTTCCCGTGAAAATGATTTTTGGGGTACTTTACAGAATCAGAATCTTCCGTATCTCCGCAACTATTTGAGATAATAAATAACTAATAAATGCAAAATTGTAGTACTATTAAAAACTAAAAACCTTTATTTGAAATATATTTTTTTAAACCAACAGTTTCTGAGATATTGGCGAATATATTAATACAATTTTGTGAGCTTTAGTTGTAAAAAGATACTACATAATTTCAAACACAATAATTATGTAATGCCATAGAGTAATTAAATATAAGTAAGTCTCTCAAAAAGTGTATTTTTCCTTTAACTTCCTAATAGAAATGTTTGTACAACAATGATCTATCTTCTTCATTTTAGACTCAATAGTCAATATTTTCAATTTTTATTGGTGAGCATTTATAAATGCCTCGTGGACCGGAAATCGATCATTTATATTGGTCCAAACATACAAATGAGGACATCAATTCTTTAAAAATAAAATTATAAAATTAAAAACCGGGATTTATAAAATGTTTTACCTATGTATAGTGCAATTTATACTTGGGTTTGCTAGTCTATATTATTTCGTTTCACATATATTACGAGTTTTGAGTAACTATCTCCATTTCAAACAATAGAGCGAGAAAGTCTGGTTGGAGTTCCGTACCATTTATAATAATAAGAACATTAGCTTACAGCTGGATATGTTAATAAATCTACTTTCACGCACTCATACATCAAGTCATGTGATCTCGAGCTGTCAATATTGGTGGGTACTAATAATATAGTAAATTGTAATCAATTTTGGCCGAAACAAATATGTTTGTATTTTATAAAAGATTATTTCTACCAAAATCCTTCTATAGCGCTAATTCAGTTAAGTAAATGGAGTAACTGTTATAATACTTGTATTTTACTTATTAATTATTTATAATTAGATAATAAAAAGGAAGATATTTTAACGCTGAAAATATTAAATTTTTCATTGACTTGATTATGTTTTGGCTAATTTTTTATTTTATTTCACAATTTGATTTTTTTCTGTCTTTCTATGTGTCTCATTGGAAAAATATTTACAATTATATATTTTTATTTTGCTGAATATTTAAAGACGAAGTAAAAAAAATATGTTTTTAATAAAGTAAAAGTGTTGACGTTGTCTAAAAGTAGGCCTACGTAGTAAAAAATAAAGAGGATTATAAATAAATCTTGTCGACATTACAAAATCCGATATTTTACTGTTACGCACCGTTGGATGTAATCTCCTGAACTTTGGAAATGTTACGAGATTCTATGAGAAGAGTGTTCATAAAATAAAAGTATGTTTGAAAACGCCCGGATTTTTACTAGGGCACATTTTAAACCGATATATATTATTCTACCCACACACGTCCTACAAACTGACAGTGCATTTAATAGTAAACACGTAGAGCATAGAGTCAGAAAGGTATCAAGCAACCGACAAGGTTGGACTAGTATTCACCAAACTGTGGTTATAGTGAGGGGAGGGAGCGCTCTAGCACTAAAGTTAGAGAAGGTGAAGTATCAACAGGTAGACAAACAGTCTAGCAGAGCGAAATATATCTTGCCGATCTGTTTTAGTGAGAGGAGAAAGGGCTTTGGCGCTAAGGTTGGCGAAGGACAGGGTGACCAATGATTAGGAAAACTGGGAAGTATGCTGAAATGTTGTTTATCAAAAAAAGACGGGAAAAGTGCTTGAATGCTGCCGTCTACCAGAAAATTTAAAGTCCAGGACCATTCTAAATAGATTCTATTGGCATAAGAACTTTAAAAATTTACTGGGGATGGACCACTTCAAAACATTTTGAGAGGCATCTAATTTTAAAAAAAAATCCAGACAAGGACCATTCTGAAAAAGGGGAATCTATAGTTTGAACATTTTCCTGAGAAAGGGGGGGCTATCATTTTTGAGAATTAATCATTAACAACACTTGCTCAAGTACTAAAATTATACGGGATGTTCAACAAACCTCTTCAAAATAATAATAATAATAGTGAGATTTTTTTAAGACTCACAGCCAGAGGAAAGACTTAAAAATTAGTTTTTGGGAACAATGTTGGAAATTTATTCTAAAGTTTGTGTGGCCGTGCTGAGGGAGAACTATCAAGAGGGGGGAAACAACCAGCCCATTAGGATCAACTACTCATAAATAAAAAGTTGTAGTAAGAGGGGGGGGGATGAAAAGTAAAGAAGTAATTCTATACTTCTCCACTTTATATCAGAATGAATTACTGTGATTTTCCAAGTACTATTTTTCCTGCGTTTTTCTCCGTCCTCTCGTCACGCTAATACGGGTTCATTTACTTTAATATCATACACTAATCCATTCCTTTTACTTTAAATCGTTAAATAATTCTTACTCACTTCGGTGGCCACATGGTCTAATACTCTATTCTTGCAGAAGACTAGACTGCCGATTAAATATAGATCAAGGTTAGAGTCTCGGTCAGGTATACTTAGGGTGGATTTTCCAAAATGGTTTTTCACTCACACTCCACGAAAATGCGGGTACGATTCCTATAAATATAACCTACCAAATCCCTAAAACTATTAGCGTAATTGGTACATAAGCGTATAACCCAAACTGATAGTAGGACGTGGTGCTAATTTAAACAAAAATCTTATGTTAAACTTTTAAACTATAAATTGACTACTCTAGCGAGCTATTTATTTAGTGACGCAAGAGGTTAGGGTGAACCACACATCCACTCCAGTTGTTTTGCACGACGTTCTCTGAGACATTAGAACTCAAACTAATTATCTTCATGAATATTCTGAAGAGATAGGATTCAGGGAAGAAAGCGATCCTTCGGTTGCGGGAGTACGCAAGAGGGGTGCTGGGTTAGGAGGGGGTTGTGTCTACATTTGGTGGATGTCTTCTCCCGAGAGCACCAAGACTATTCTGAAGGAAGTCAATTTGGGTTTTGTGTGTCGTTTGCTCTCGTCAAGGGGAGTTGAATGGGATGTGAATTAGTGTATTTGACGTGAGATGTGTTTAATTTGTTCTGGAAACGTAGGTTATGCAGATCGTGTGTGTAGTATTATACGTGGAAGGAAACAACAAAATAATTTAGCCGTTTGTAGTTTGTCTGGTTTTACAAATACGATTAGGATCGTCCAAGACATTGTGAGATATGTAAGGTATTAAAGGAACTTTCACAGTTCTGTTCTCATAGGGTCTTATCCGATAGCTAGAAAAGATACTAGATCTATTTTTACGTATTCCTACATTAAGCCATCTCACTTTTGGTATATAATACTAATACTTATGAAATCACACTAATAATGCAGTAAAATGTTATCAATGTTGACAGAGGTTTTTTTTTGTAATTTTTAAAAGTTTATTCTTAGCAAAGTCAACCTTGGTGGTCTTGGGGTAAAGTGCTCACCTCAGGACCCAACGTTCTTGGGTTCAAACCCAATCTGGGTTGATGGATTTTACTTGAGCGATAAAATCCGTATCATATCTTCCTTCGAAGGGGAAGTAAAGCTATCGCTCCCATTTCGATTGTGGTATGTATAATAAACCTGCAATATATGTGAAAATACCTCGTATTATTGATGAAATACGAATTTAGTCTTTAATAATGATGAATTGTCAATAACAGTACCTCCTGAAAATTTTTAGCTTGAAGAAAAGGATGAGGAAATCAGCAATGAATATTCTACGGTTCAAGCTTAATATAGTGACTATCAACCCCCGTTCCTGTTCTAAAGACCCTTATTTAACTACCCAAGCTAAACTCAATAATTAAATGAGGAAGCTTATCCTGTAAAAGGAGGCAATCTGAACTACTAGGTTCACGTTTTCAAGGCTGGACCCTGGTGAATAAAACCAGAACCGTCTTGGTACATCAAAGTCATCAAAAAGGTAACGTAATTTTTTTCCAATCATTAGTGATCTCTGCTTTTGTAAAAAAAAAATTGGTTTAATGAGTTACTTAGGATATGAAAACAATCCTCATGAGTGGTGACATTCCAAATGGACATTTCTATTACATGATGATACTTCTGGAGAAGATGAATTATTTTGAACACGATTAAGATACTCGTATATGTGAGGATCTGAACCTGTATCACTTCTGTTAGGAATGCAGTTGGATTATACCAACTACTCTTGTTTTCTCTGCGAATGGAACAGCATGGCCAAGAAGGCTCATTACGACCAATCTCTGTGGCCACCACACCACGGTTTCATTTCTGGACGAAGAATATCAGGAAAAAGTCGCTCTTGGATCCTTAGCGTGTTTACCTCCTCTACATAATATCAAGCTTGAATTGATGAAGATTTTTGCTAATCCCATTAACAAATTGGGCAAAATTTTAAATATCTCAAGGATACATTACCTACAATCATTGATGCAACAATTTAGGATGACATATTTGTAGAGCCACAAATCAAATAGACCATGAAGGATAATGTCGTTCTGTACGTACTAAATCTTGCAGGAAAAAAAGTAAGGTGTAGTTTTAAAATTATTGTTCAAAATTGTCTAGGTAATCATCGATCTCCTAGCTACAAGGAACTTTTTGATGAACCGCTAGCCAGATAAAAACCTTTAGGATGTACCATATCCTTAAAAATACACTCCCTGGCCACTTACTTGGATTTCTTACTTACAAACCTAGACAAAGTCAGCGATGAACCCTGACAGAGATATCACAATGATATCGCTAAGATGTAAACAAGCTATTAGGGAAATTGGGATTCAAACAGAATGATAAATTTAAACGATACTCTCTATAAGAGTAAATCTTAATCCAAAACAGTTCAACTTTTAAAATTTGTTTTAATTATTGTAAATATATTTAAAGTTGTATATTTAATAAACATAAAACTCGACATTTATCAAAAATGGCTCACGGTAAAAAAAAAATGAAACAATTTTTTGATTCAGGATAAAAAAAACTATGTAAAACACTATTCACAATATGAGAAACATAAAACTTACTGGCCAGTGTTATCGCTGATAGAAAAAATACCATCAAATTTTTTAGCTCCATACCTTATTAACGGTTTGGCTATACGCCTCTCTATTAATTATGCTAATGGTTAAGGATGAGCAAGATTGGATTTTACAGGAAGTGTACTCATATTTGTGTGTAGGGAGTGTGGAAAATCATTTTCTTAAAACCACTGTCAGTACACCCGGCTGATATTCGAGCTCCGATTTCTCCGTCATTGACAGCTTACTCGATTGCAGGAGTGACGCCTTAGACTGCGCGGGTACCGAAGTGATTCTTAGTTTCAGTTTAATCAATAACGCTATGTACTACAACTCCTACGTTATTAAACAAGATTAATAAACATGAGATCACTATTGCACTTCATATTCAAATTTGTCTTGGGCGCTTACCATTGTACAGGTATTTGTAAAACTAGATCCATAACACATTTAACAATTATAATATAGAACATTTTATTTTTACTCTATGTGTTCTATTTATTGTGAAGTGATTTTTATTAATAGTGCTATCATGTACTGTAACTTTAGCACTTCCCTTACATATAAATATCGTAATATAGAATTGTTTAAACTCATTTTAATACACATATTTGACAATATTGACTTGTTTTACTGAAAAGTGTAATGTTAACATCAAAACGAAGATACATTACATAATTAACTCAATCTTGGACAATAGGACAAATACTTAACATCTATACTTTGCATGTAGATACTTAATAGTTGGAAAGCACGACAAACCAGTAGATAAATAATTAAATACTTAATAAGCAGCACCTGTCATCGAGTCAGGGCCCTAATACGTTTTTTATCCACCCCTTCAACTACGTAACCGTGTAAATATGCAGTACACTTAAAGATTTTGGTGGAGTCAAAATCAAAACAACTGACAGATTATTTTTTACGTACTAATTATTTTATTATTTTAAATAGTGTTTTACTTATATTTTAACACACTCATCAAATTATTAACTCCTTCCACACAAATATTGGATTGCCAATGACTGGAAGATTGAGGTTAGAATAGCAGTTGGGTTTTTTATTAAATGGTTTCCTTCTCTCCTTGCACGCAAATGAAGGTTCATTAACTGTAAATTACACTTAATGAAGGTTCATTAACTGTAAATTACACTTCCTCATCCCTAACCAAACTGTGTAAATATGCGGATAGTCCGAATTATTAGTAAGATACGATTCACACAAAAAAAAACTATAATATAATCTTGTTTACTAATTAATTAAGTGAACACTGGAAACAAATTTGGAACTACATACTTAATAATAGTAATATTAATAATAATCTCAATTCAATTTCAATTTCCTTTATTATAGTTCTGGCAAACATCCGTAAGACCTATAATAGGCCAGCACTGAAAGTACACAAGTACCTTACAAATACATATAATATCTACACGAGAAAATAAGATAAACAATAATGGCTAAATAATGTTATATAATGATTAATAGTTACTAAAAAGTAATTAATAATGATAATAAAAAATAGCAATAATAATAATAAATAAATAAAAAGTGGCTAAAATCAGTATCAATATGCAAAAAATAAATCAGAATATTGTAAATTTAAATATTATAGACAGAACCTCTTCATGATAAATTATTGATATGGGATTTCCTTTAATAACTCTCTGAGTTTAACTTTTCTTTTATGTTAGAAGTAGAATTTGACAAATATAGAATTGGCGCTATGGACACAACGACCTATAGGGCTTACCTATTAATAATAAAACTAATAATAATAATATATCTTTATGCACCAGACAAAACTAGACAAGGAAACCATGGCAATAGTGTATCAGCTTGCAGGGGTAGCTGAGCAGTTCCGCAACGTGGTAATGTCAGATGTGTTGCCTACCAACAATGGGGCACACTCACGATGTTTAGTTGTTATTTAATGGAACAAGGTACAGTACATCAGTGTGGGAATCCGGTTACGGGTAACTTTGATCTCTCTCTTGCTTCTAAGCTAGCTTGTTAATAGTGTACCGATGAAAGTTTACGTTCATAATTCACTGTCATAAAATCCCATGTCAGTCAAACTGTAGTACGCGTACCATTGAATTTTATTATTTATAAAATATCTTTTGATCTCATAAAGTCTGATATAAAAATTAATGTTGATTTTAAGATAATATCATGTATTTATTCAAGCCTTTATTTCCCTCCATCATATTCTTTGTTTAACTTAGACTTTATTAAAATAAAAGGAAAGACTATTTATATGTCACAAAATATCGGGTAATAATGTTTCCTCATTTTTGTGAGCTTTAAAGGTTTAGTTGGTAACGGCATGAATCCAAAAGGGGTATGAGACTGATAAAATTTTGAAAAATAATATTATAGCGAGCTCACATTAAAAATATATTTCCCATTGATTTGTCCTATTCTTCATCTTACCTTCTTTTAGCATATAAAACTATTCAACACCTGGCGTATAAGACGAACAGGTAGTAAGGCGCTATGCAAAACAATTAAAAAGGAGTGAGAATTTGATTAGTCTAAACCTGATAACGTAATTTATGTATGGACATTAATTGACCTAGATATTTCCACAGGGTCTCGACAAATTCAGCGTGTTATAAATAAAGTTTAATAAATGTTCGCGTGTATGCGGATACAAAGCCTTAGCGATGAGGTGGGTCAGACGGATGTATTCAATCTATTAGTCCGATTTTAATAATTTTGACCCAATTGAATGGTCAAATGGTCTAAGTCATTAGACTCGCATATAACTTAGTCATCGTTAACAGAGATAAGTCGGGGCTTTAATGGTGAGATCTCCCATTATCTCTTCATGCTTATTAAGCTGCGTTTTCTCAAAGATACTGGCCATCCCCATCTTTACTGTCTACCCCTCTGCATCCCCTCCCCAACACACATAATTCAGATTTTCATCTTAAGACCAAGCTGTAACAAACCTTGTTTTAAACATACAGTTGTGAATTTTAAAAAAATCACTAATTTAATCGGACTCGGTGACCTGGTGGTCTAGGGGTAAGGTGTCGAACTTCTGTGCTGGGGATCCGGTGTTCAATCCTCGGTTCCGGCACAGATTTATTTGATTACCAAACCCTTCCTTCACCTCTGACAAGACATCTTGTGAATGTGGGGAATGCCAGGCCTCCACCGTGGTTCGGATTCCACGTTAAACTGTAGGTCCTCCATTTCATCTCACAATCACCCTACCATTACACATTAGCGTATAACCCGAACGGGTAGTAAGACGCGTTGCTAATAATAATAATAATTAATCGGACTGCATGGAATTTTAAAAAATATGTGTAGATTATTACCTTTGGTTGTCAAAATATGGTTTATAATAAATACTATCGTCTAGCTTAGATGCTGATATCTGGGATCAAGTCCAAGATGAAAGCACTAAGACTAGTTTCTCACAAAATAAAATTATTTTCTGGGCTGGATGAACTATCCATAGTCAAAATAGGAAGGGCCATACTTTTATAGACTAAAGTGAATCCACCTGTATACTTTTTATGACAGCTCAAAATAATTACGATATCTACTCCTGTGCATTTACGTGTTTTGAGGTAAGCTCCGCAGCGCTCAGCATTGAAAATTTTCTAAGTGTGACACTATTGTAGCTAAGCGTAATGGGCTTAAGTCATATAGCCCACCCGAGGTAGATTGTTATATTATTATAATCTAAGACAGTGGGTCCTAATGTTTGGCCATTGGGCCACGTCCTGCCCGCAAAGGCATTTGCTCTGGCCCGACATTTAGTTGATAAGCCTCGGTATAGTTTAATATTCTCTATTCCATCATTATATTTTAATAGTTTACCCTTCAATTTTTTACCAGCTCATTTTATTTAAAACTGAAATAAATTATGAATAATTTCGTTAATTATTGCTATATTTTGAGGTTAAAAAGTAATGAATAAGATGTAGAGAATATATCATTAATAGTTCTATCTCGTATATATACAAATAAAGTTTAAAAGACTTTGAACGTTAAAATTAAATACCTCCTTGCAAATAAAAATGATCAGATCTCACAATAAACCGGACTGGTGACAATAAGGAGATTGAGGTTCTAATCCCGGTCAATTGTATGAGGAGGTTTTTTCCTAAAAGGCTTACCACTCTCCCTCCATGCAAGTACGAGTACACTTCTTCTAAATGCAATCTTCCAAATCCCTAACACATTAGTTTAATTAATACATAAACGTATAGCCTGAACTGATAGACGCGGTGCTAAAAAAAAATTAAGTGGATAAAAATAACTGTTAAATTAAGTAATTGTATATAATCACAGTTTTACACACACAAAAAAAATCAAATATTTACTTAAATTAAATGGGCGTTACAATAAATTCATATTGTTTCAATATTACTTTAATCGCCGTAGACTAGACTGCCGATGACGGGGAGATTGAGGTTTGAATCTCGCTCGGATGTATTTAGGGTTGTTTTTCCTAAGTTGTTTACCACTTTAACTCCATGCAAATAAGGTTACACGTTCTCTAAATATAATTGTCTTAGTTCTTAAAACCATTAGCGTAATTAGTACATCCAATCGTATAACATGAACGGGTAATAAGACACGGTGCGAAACAAAATTACTTTAGTTTATCCGGACTAGCAATTGATAATTCGGTCCTGCTCTATGGACTCGCAAAGTTGACTTCACTTTCACTAGCAGCGAGTCATCTCGTTTTCACGTCCAAGTGTCGAGTTTTAATCCTACCTTCACCTTGCTCCTCTCTAAATGAAGGGCATTGACCGACTACACTTCATTTCTTCCTCGCGACATTCTTACTACGAATGAAACTAGGTGACGGGTAATGGAACGGGGATGCTATAGTCCAGGGGTATCCAAACCTTTTGATACGCGGGCAACATAGTATATTTTACATATTTTCACAGTCAAAGTTAAAAAAAGATTCTTAAAAGGAACGAATAACATTTATTGTGATCTTTTCGGGGAAATCAGCATGGTATTGTTAAGAACGGAAGAGAAATGTAATACTTACAAAGAAAGGTAACAGGGCATACATATTTTCAAGAAATAGAAATTCATATTAAGTATGGGATAGCAATGGGAGATTTTAATAATTACTAACAAACCATAAAGTTTTGTACAACAAGATCAATGGAAATCATGGAAAATCTTTTTTAATTTAAAATATTGCTGAACATAAGTTTCAAGCTTGAGATGCCCATTATTAGAATGGACTCCAAATGCTTATAAGATAAATTGGTTCAATAGTTAGATTTGAAATAATTAATCCTTCTTTATTGAGAATTTTTGTTCAAACAATATTTTTTTTACCGAAAACAGACATAGTTACACAATTAAATCGATTCAAATTTGAAAACTGTTCAGGCTGCAAAAATTTATAAAATTGGATTAAATATCCTTCTTTATACTTGCGTTTTAGCATGTAATCTGATTCGGGATCATTAATTTCCATTTGAAACTTGTTTGGTATTGTTTTAACAATGCATTCAAATGGGTTTTAAAACTGCTTTATCACATCTGTTTTTACATAAAGGTTAGAAAATTTTCCCCGAAATTGTTTTGGTAATTTAGAAATGAGTTCTAATGCAAATGAAGAAGGAAATTTTGCTTCACGTTCTTCATGAAACTTTTCACAACAAGGGAAATTAACCAAATTATGAACGTTTACCAATTCTTCAAGTAGCATCATTTTTTCCCTGAATGCATTGACATGCGCGAGGAGATCACAAATCAAATTTGTTTCAACTTGAAAATTGGATTTATTTGATTCATACGGCTGGTAACGTCTGCAAAAATTCCTCTTTACAATCCAGTTAGTGTTTTATAAAATTGTTTCAAGTTGATTCTTCTGTGTGAGAAAGGAATCCATTTATATGTAATAGTTTATATTTATAATAACTAGTTAATATAATTACATATTTTAAAATTAAGTAGAATATCTTGGGACTCTTCTCTACCGGAAACTTGTAAATACCTAAAAACCATCGCAAGCCGTTCTGTTTTATGTATACGTAGTGAAACCAGCTGAATTTTACACCGTGTTTTGAGGTATTTTATCATAATGGCGCCTGCGACTGAAAATGAGGATTTGCAATTCCGACAGCACTTTGGTTCGGTGTCATGGGGGGGAAGTACGCATGCGTCATATATACTGCGTGGTTAAGAAATAACGAAGAGACACAATTGATTTGTTTTATAGTAAAATCTTGGGGCAGTCCGTATATAATCTTGCGGTGGGCTGGATGTGGCCCACGGGCTATGGTTTTGAGACCACTGCTCTAATCCAAGCTTTCGTTGGTATTAGGGCGTGTTCTTATTTAGCGTCATACGGCGGGTGGCTGTAGTCAGGGGTATTTGAATATTCTACTTTAATGTTAAAAGATAGGGGTGTTGGGAGATAAATATTTGACTCTCGGAACGAAATGGCAATTGAAACCACTGAACTTTCTGAACTTCCCAAGTACATATTCTTACTACCAGATAGAGTGGACAGCACTAGTCAGCCAAAGGGCTGAGTGCATGTCCGGATGAATGGTAAGCGCATCAAGCTAACCTCCGGGTTGCAGACTAGTCAACACAAACGGAACATCTAACTTTTTTTTAAAAAAGATAAATACTATCCATTTATTTATTGGCCCCCACATTTCCCTACCCAGTTGGGCTGTATGTATAAGTTATGATAATATGTTAGAGATGATAAAAGTGAGATCATTTATTTTTACACTCGCTCCCTATCGACAAGTGTGGCCACGTATTTTGATACTCGCTTTGTAGTGGTAATTTGTGACTATGTATTGTGACACTCGCTTCTTAATGGCTAGTGTGACTAAGTATTTTGACACTCACATTTCAGAGACAAGTGTGACTATGTATCTAGGTGCTCGTTCTATAGCGACAAGTGTGGCCACACACCCAGAGAATGCGTCTTTAGCTTCCTCTCTTCTTTTTTGTACTCGTCATTCATATCTGTAATCTCTTTTCTCTCGCCCCAGCTATTTTTACATTCTCTTTGCCCTAGAACTAGAATCTTGCACTTACTTTTTTTTTATGTCTGTCATTCTTTTATATTATTATTACCATTCTTTTTTCTTAATACCACTCTCCATGTTTTGTTTTGCTTTCCCTTTCTGTAACACTTTCACTACTCTCTGCGTGTGCTATTCGTTTTTTTTAAATAGCGAGGATAATCGCAGACGTTGTCCATTTTTGATACGGTTGAACACTACCCTTTAGTCTCGGGCTTGGAAAATTTTCCCTTTTATTTTCGACTCTTTATAAGATATAAAAAGGAAATAGACGAATCAGTGATGCAAACAAATTTAGTTTCTGTATTAGTTTAGGCCTTCGTTTAACGCCAAAGCTGTCAAATACCTCGGATGTTATGAAATAATGAGCTTTAGTGTAGTCAGAGTATTTGCTTAGTGTTTGCCTCAATTAAGCGTACATCCCTAATCCTTATATTATGTTAGTTCTTTTTTTTTGGTAGCTCGTCTTAATAGCTTTTCGGGCTCTACGAATATGTCCTAATTATGCTAATTAGCTAAGAATGAGGAAAGTTGAATTTAGAAGAGGTGTACCCGCATTTTCTTGGAGGTAGAATGGAAAACCATTTAGGGAAAACCACCCTTAGTACACCTAATCAGGATTCAAACCCCGATCTTATGAGGGGTAGGTTGATTAGGTGAAGTTAGAGAAAGTGCACCTGCATTGGCGTAGTTAGAGTATGGGAATGCCAGAGTAGTAAATCACAGTTGGAAACCACTCCTCTTAACTCCGGTGCATCAAATCGAGGTTCAAACCTTGACCTCCCCATTACCAGAAATTCAGAATATTGCGAGTATGACACCTTACGCCACGTAGCTACTTTAACCTTAAGGGGAGGAAGTAGTTTTAAAGTCTAGTGCTGATTTGACTCTTGAGTATTTAAATTTAAAATATATATATTACTATTTCGTTCCCTTTGACGTCCAATGTAGTTTATATGTATAATATTCTAAGACATAGCAGATATAATTGAAAGGTATTCCATTTCATTCCGAGAGAGATATACAATTCTCTCCTAAAGTGATAGTGAGTTTATCTTAGTATGCCAACACGGATTATTTCGTAGTCTATAATATCTATATTAACTAATCTCTGATATTCAATATGCTGATAACTGTGATTATTATATATATAAATGGACGAACTTAAAACAAGAATGATTACAGACATGGATGGTAATTGAATTAGATTCCCAGGGACTTAGGTTTGGATGAGAATATCTAATGTGGGGTTCTAACACTGGTTGTACGCACTTCTAATTAATTTGCATTAGTGTTTCCGCTTTTAGGTTTACAATATTACATATTTATAACTCAATTCAACAAATTCTAAAATCAAAACAAAAACTAGATCTCACACCATTATTTATCCCGCAGAGTAAAAGTGGTAAGAAACCTAATCCTTAGAAAATATTAACAAATTTGAATTTGTTGGAGTATGTCGTTTAGTGGTTTTCTCTCCCGTTCATGTGCCTGTTGATTTATTTTCTTGAATTTCATTCTCTTTACCCTGTGTCCTTAGAATAAGACTTGCATTGTCTAAGTGTATCGAGTATTACTGCACATTAAAATAAAAGAGCATATATTTATTTTAATAGCAGATTGGTCAATTTGGTGCATTTACAAGTAACGATATTATTAAATACAAGTGCACTTTTTGTAAAAAAAAAAAAGCCTTCCAAATTAAAAAAAAATCATCTGTCTAAAACTGGTACAAATGGTCGCACGCTATAAAGGGGTTCTAATCTCTGGGACTGAGGGTGGAAGGTGGTTTCCTGATATGATTTATCACTGTGGCTTTCTCATGCCATCTTCATGCCAGTGTGGGTGCATTATCTCTAAGGTACCCTTCTCATATCTTGGAATAAGTTGTTAGTATTCTTGTATTTGAAAGGACATTTTTTCTTAGTGTGTGTGTGCATCGTGTTTTACCGCGGTCTAGTACAACCGGGTGCAGCCAACTGGGCGTTGGCAAGACTGGAAGCCAAGAAAAATGGGCGCCAGTGTAAAACCGTAATGATTGTTTTTACGTAAATATTCGTTTTTGCAGTTGTTTAAAAAATCATAACAAAGGAACCTTAATTTGTTTGTATTTATAAAGTTAGACTGCTTGACAGTATAAAATTAAAAAACATTAAACACATAAAAAATGAAAAATACCATACCTAACCTAGCGTAACCTAATTTTATTTATTTTTTACAAATAAAACAAACCCTTTTAAGGCCGTGCTAACTTTATAAATACAAACCAATCAATATTTCTCTGCTATGTAATTTAAATCACTTAAAAAATGAACATATACGTAAGTAACAATCATTACAGTTTTACACTGGTGCCCAGTTGTCTTGACGCCCAGGCTTGCCATCGCCCAGTTGGCCGCACCCAGATGCCCCGATCTGGTTGATATAGGGACATTGAAGGTAGAATTTAGTGGAAATGTACCTGTATTCTCGTTGAGGGAGAGTAGTATAAACCATTGAGTATAAATAATCCTCAATACACTCAACCGAGACTCAGATCCCAAATCTCCCCGTCACTAGAAGTCCAGTCTCTTGCGACTACCGATCCAAATGAGCACCAATAGAAATATCAATTTGTCAAAAGCGACTACTGAACAAATGGTATAAGCGAATAAATACATGAAAGTAGATCTCGAACCATGATTAACTTTTAAATGAGGTTCTTGCTATGTCAATCCGACAATGTTTACCACTTAAATAATATCTACAAAACGTCCTGCCCCCCTTCCTAGACATTATCTCTGTTTTTGATGTGGAACTTGATTTGTTCCGTTAGCCTACTACTAGCTCTCCTATTACCTCCTGCTTTATCATAACGTAATTGCGAGCCAAATCTCTAGGTTTAGTGCATCAACGATCACAATTCACCAGTCAGCCACAGTCAAATAGGATATAGGACATCCGCGGCGTTATCTGACAGCGAGCAGGAGGTTCTTTATTGCAAACATCGACTGACTAGGAAATAATTATTATTTGCTTACTAATGCTATACTATCAACAACAAGATTACCAAACTGAGGATTATTGTATAATTGGCGTTTTCGTAACTTATTGAAGGAACAAAACATGTTAATAAAACTATTATGTTTTTTGTTTTGTGGCTTTGGCAACAAGAGACATTACACTACATGAGATAATAATTTAAAAAGTATTATTTATACACTTGTATCTTGCTATATTTGGTCACTAAAATATATATTATTTTTTTTAAACTTTAAGAGCAAACCGTATAAAATATTAGTTTTAAATAAAACTTTTAATTGTGTAAGCAGTGCATGAAACCAACTGACAAGTCGGATTGGATGACGTCGTCAACCGCCCTTGTTTCGGTTCGTCATCTGGGTTTCGGAAGACGAGGTCGTATTTTAAAAGTTATTGTTTTAGAATAATATTTCAAGTTAATCACAGATATCTATATATTATATGGCTATATATCACGATTATATTTTAATAGCTTATTCTTTTTAGCCAAGCCCTTGAATTAAAGTTAGTTTACTATGAATAATTTATTGGAACAATTTTTTTTAAATGGTTCTAATGATATTATTTAAATTGGGTATTGAGGAATTTTTGGCCTCCCAAATAAAACTGTATAGCCTACTTGGTTTTTGGAAATATAATTCATTGATTGATTGTTTATTCTTGACCATTTTATTTTAAATTTTAAAAATAGCTCAAATGATTTGGTTCAAAATGAGTATCTGGTAGGATTTTTACTATATACAGTATTGCATATATTTATTTTTAGTAAAAAAAAGCATCTTATAGTAATTTACTGATGATGTAAAAACGTTATATCTAAAAAATGATAAACACACATAATAGATTGAATATTAATATGTTCGAATACATTGAAAACACCAAACAATCGCACCTTAGTGGCTTAATATGTTTCAAGTCCATTCATAAGATTTATATGATAGGTTGTGAGATGGGCATGTTCAAGTTCCTCCACGAAAACTGATTTAATCCCATTCTCGATAAAGTTCACTTAATTCTATGGTTGAGTTCCTCCAGTTGGTGGGTTGGGGGAGAGGAGGGATCTAATTACTTCCCTTTTGTGGTGGGGTGGCGGAAAGGAGGGGAGGGGGGTTGAGCTCCTTCACGACACTTGAAGTAATGGATTATAAGTATATTTGGTTAATTTATACATATACTTATGGTTCTTACCCAACCTAACTTAACATAACCTTACATGCGCTAACGAATTACGTTATTTAATTTTGTAATTTACTGTGCGAAGATACCCTCCTTTGGGGTGCCGTGAAGGAACTCGGCCATTGCTATTGGACTAATTGTCTACGTGGAGGAACTCGACATCCCCGTGAGAGATGAGTGAAATTGTGAGAGATGGCTCTCAACAGAGAAGACACAGACTCTCATCAGTTAGTCGGTTTATAAGATAACCTTTCCTAAGTTGCATGATTGAAAACGCTTGTTAACATGAATATTAGGATGCAAACTTTACAATGTATTTTTGGGAAGGATTACCAAAAATTTTAAATCTTTATTTCTGCATGGTTTTATAAAAATTACAGACCGCCCTTTTATATACTAAATCAAAGTTGAGCTTTAAATAAGTTAAGATTGAAATATTTCATAGTATAATTATAATACATAGTTTCCCTTCTACTACTTGAGCATGCAAAATTCTGTATTTTTAAATTCACACGTGAATAACATCGCTACTAGACCCGGTCCTGACTTTGGATAGAACAAGCTATTGTTGACATTGATCCTTCTACTAAATTACTCAAACACACAACATGAATTTGGAGGTTAATGCAATGTCACTTTGTGAATTCTCCCTTCTCGCCTTCCTCCGCGTCCCTCTGATTCGCTCATTAATTCATGAGTAGTTATTGTACATATACCAGTGAGTGATAATATGATCATTAGAAGAGTTGTCCTATTGCGTCATGTGACTATCATGTTTATGCACCAAAACACAGTTTTATCGAGTTGGGCTGGCATGTTTGATTTTATATCAAGCGTCGTAATTGATGCCTTGGGGTTGATTGAAAAGAAAATATATTTGTTCTGGTAAATAAATAGCTATACAAATAATTATATATATATTTACTAAGGATGAATTCTATACATAATATGTATAGGCCTAAGCTAATAACTAGTGTATAGCACCTCAGTGGTCACATTGTCTAAGGCACCACTCTCGCAGTAAACTACACTGTCAACGATGGGGAGACCGAGGTTCGAATCTCGGTCGGCTCTACTAAGAGTGGTTTTCCCAAAATTATTTTTCAATTTATTTTAGCACCACGAATTTCTACCCATTTGGATTATACAATTGTTCAACTATTCTTACACGAAAATGCGGGTACACTTCACCTGAATATAACCTTCCAAATACTTAAAATCCCTGGCGTAAACTAGTGCATAAACGTATAATCCAAACGGGGAGTACGACGCGGTGATAAAAATAAAGGAAAAGGAATTATTCACCCATACCCCTATATTAAGTTGTTAACAACCCTAGTGTTAAACGTAGTCATAAAAATAGTAGTAATCTACCCCCTCGACATTATCTGCACCCTCATTTTACTCTCTCACACACCTTAATTATTGTAGGCCTACCATCGGAACAATGTTTTTTTGATCACTTTGAGGTAAAAGGTTTTAAATGGGGGTTAAGTAATTTGTCGATGTGAGAGCACCGGAGTGTCAAAACATGTTGGCACACATTCAAGAATCCCAGCTCACAGCATGGAAAATCTCTTTGACCTACTGAGTGATATATTGCAGTGTGTGAAATCGAGTGTGATCCATGCGGTAATCCTACATCTATCCAAATGAAGAGGTCGATTTATCCACAAGTTGCTGTCATATAAATAATGGAGGGGGGGGGGGTCATCCTATATGCTGAAATGCACAAGGGTTTTAGATGGGACACAGCGTTAAGCTCGTTGAGAAAACTCTTGTAATATATTTGTCTGTGCTGCTAATCATATGATTAGTTGGGTTTGTTTATGGTTATAGCATCTTAATACCTACCGGTTTTATCAAAAGAGCTAGAGATACCTGATTCGGTATTCACATGGTCTAAGGTATCATTCTCGTGTTATACTAGACCACAGATAACAGGTCGGGTGTATTGATCGTGGTTTTACCAAAAATAAACTCCACTCTCCTTGTACGCAAATGTTGGTACACTTTATATGAATTCAATATTCCTAATTCCTAACTCATTAGCATAATTTGTATATATGATTACAACTTGAATAGGTAGTAAGACGCGGTGCTAAAAAAAAAGTGGGTGGAGGTAAGAGAAGTATAATTTATAAAGGAATTGTAAGTGCATTTTTGTGGAGAAACCATTTATTTTAAAAAAAAACTCGCTAAACCCGATTGGTGCTCCAACCCCGACCTCCACATCACCCGAAAATTCATGAAAGACTGTACCGAAAGCTATGTCTGCGTACCTACCATTGCGGCTAGTAAGAAGATAAAATGTATCTGATTCATTTCAAAATTAATAATTTATTTTCTTTATATTATTTGAAAGGAAGTAATTAGTACTAATCCCTCACATCTAACTAAACAGATGCTGTGTTTACAATGCACTATATCTTCTGGTATGAGTTAGAGCAAGTTGTTACTTGTATTGTTCTGTCTCAGTCTCACTTATGGCCCTAACAAATATGAAAGTGACAGAGGTATGAACGATACTAGTAATAACATACAATATACAGTCAGTCCTTGTGATGAATGGAGTGATGGGTCAGTTGGATCACGGACTCATTTCATGTGACTTTTCTCAATGTGCATGAATGATATTTGAGGTGCTTACACCCATAACTTATAGCACGTTTCTATTTCTCAAGTTTCACTACTCCTGTTGAATTACATGTACAAACCTTAGCCTTTTCAATAAACATTATTGTTTTACTAATTAATTATTATTTTGTGAAATGCTAAAGGCGTTAAATAGTAATTTTTAAGTAGTAGCTCTTCAAGTTAACCTAAAAATAAGAATTATTTTTATTTATTATTTAGCACCGAGTCTTACTACCCGTTCAGGTTATACGCTCATGTACTAATTACGCTAATAGGTTAGGAATTGGGAAGGTTGAATTTAGAGGAAGTGAACTCGCATTTGCGTAGAGGGAGAGTGTGAAACCATTTAAGGAAAAAAAAAGTTCACCTGACATAGATTCTAACATCAATCTCCCCATTCTCGGAAGTCTAGCTCAACACGAAATTAGCATGTTAGATAACTAGACTACCGAGTAGGGTTTAATTATTTCTAAACCATTCGTTATATTTCTATGGCATAGATTAAGTTTCATATTTTTTACACACTGTTATTAATTTAAATTAATAATGTCACTTTCATCGTTAGTCGTATGGTTCCATAGCGTCACCCTTGCGTTGGGATTGTATTGGACTGCCTGAGGATTCCTATATCGTGGTTCGAATCCCTGTTAGATCTATACAGGATTTTTTTCCTTAAATGGTTTGCCATTGTCTCACCATAAAAAAATGTGGGTACTTATTGTAATTTCACCCATACCTTTCTTATCCTACAATATTAGTGTAATTAATATATATGAGCATAGTCCAAACAGTTATTGAAAGGTGGGGCTAAAATTAAAGGTTCAATTATTTGAATAAACATGCTTGTAATCAATTTAAGTAAAAGGCACAAGTAAGATTTTCAATAGATTTTATTACAAAAATGTATCAACAAAAACAATCATAGTGAAGGTGAAATGAAATAACAAAGGTGAATGAAGCGAATGTGGAAAAATATGTTAACGAAAAATGATAATGTGAAGGTACAGATCGAAATATTAAAATTAAAGAAGCGTATTCCCACGAAATGTTCAGTCGTGATAATTCCATGAGATCTGAAAAGAAAAAAGTTACAAAACTTTAATATACTTTGGTTGCATCTAAATAAATTAGTTTTTTATTATTACTTTTAACATCATGGCTATCAGGGATTTTAATCAATCAAAGAGGTAGGATTAAATAAGGTTGATTAAAAGTAAGTGCACTGGCATTGGTTTGCGAAAATTATCTCCGATGCACCTAGCTAAGATTATAACCTCAACTTACCCATTGCCAGCAATACGGTCTGTCACGAGACTGATTCCCTAAATCGCGTGGTCCCTAGTGTAACTGAAATACATTAGCTAATAACTATAAGTGGCTTAGCTTAGTTTATTCTAGGGAAAACGTTGCCACCAGAGCAGAGAAACAATACTGCATTTTTATCGCAACGTCTGGAATAGAATCTGGGACCATTTAGTCAGTGAGTAAACGCTTAAATAAATGAGAAAATATATTAGATCAGATTAAAGTAGGAGCTTATATAGTTCCAACTGTAAAATAATAATCTTATTTACGGTATCCGTTTTTATTAATCCGGCTGTATTGTAGGTTGAAGAGACACTCTTAAATAGTAAATAGATGTACAACTCCTCCAAATGATAAATAGTTCTTACTTTTCCTCTGAACGAAGATAATTAGCAAAACCTTTAAAGCGACATACTCCCACTATTGTTCTCCGGAGTTCAATCCCAAGGGCCTGCTTTAAGGATAGTTAATTTCCTCAAACGATAACTTTATTCATTTATCAAGGGTAACTAATGTGCACCATACTAAATCAACTTATTATATTAGCACGATACTTATAAACTAATTTAGTTCTAGAACAAACACAGCACCTAACCCGCTTTCCAACAAATCATCAATGTGAAGGTGAGAACCCCAATTTAATCGATGACATTTTTTAGGCCAGGCTATGAATCGAACCTCTAACCCCTTAAATAGCTGAACAGAGGCTTTACTGACCAAACTAAGGTGTCGGACACGGTGGGTTTTCGGCCTTCTTTTGGAAACTTAACTATTCCATATTCTTAAGACAAATTAACTCTTTAAATTCTTACTTTGTTTTTTTTAATGTGTACTTTATAAACACAAGGTAATACAAGCTCATGATTTACAAAATAACTTTAACTAGGACACATATGTCAGAACCTATCTGAATTTGTAATTAGCTAGCACCAGTGACCAGATGGTCTAAGGCGTTGGATTTGACTTTTAGTAGGTCGTTTCTGGTCGTCAAGGTTTGATTCCAAGCCTGGTGCTGATTTAATTTATTTTCTAATATGTCTTATCAAAGGAACTAATAAGGGCTCTCCTCCTTTAAACTTCCCTCCTCACACCTACCCCCTATATTAAGTCTCTAAGAATCTAGCGCTAAGAAGAGGAGAATTAAACTCACCGTTTTATCCGTAGTTACGTTTGTCGCTCACTCCCACTGCTCACCACTTCCCCTTGCTGTAATGGTGGATGTACTTGACGACGGGAACCTGGACGGGGTAAGGCTTGGGGATGTGGATTGGCACCTGCTTCTCCACGTACACTGGCACGTACTTGTCGACGGGGAACGGCACGTGCTTCTCCACGTGGAAAGGGACGTGTTTCTCCACGGGGACGTTGATCGTCTGCACGACGGGCACCTCGATCCTCTCGGGCTGTCTCACGTGCACGGGGTACGGCTGGGGGATGGCCACGACGACGGGCTGAGGGATCTTGACGGCGACCGGTTGAGGGAAGGGGATCCGGACGTATTTGATCTCAGGCTGGGCGTGGCTGTATGTGCTCCCATGGGAGTCGTCACCAGCTCCCTCTTCGCCACCGCCGCCGTATCCACCGCCGCCGTATCCCCCACCGCCATGTCCCCCACCGCCGACATCACCTCCACCGCCACCCAGACCTACCCAGCCCCCGGACTCGCGTTTCTCAAAGGTCCTATACCTCGTCTCGTCCATGGGGAAGGCCATAGCACTCACCGCCAGGAAAACCACGGATAGCTGGAGAGGAAAACGAATTGAAATGTTAGGCTCGTTTCAGATACAGCTATATTTAAAATTGGTTTAAAATTCCATCAATATCATAATACCTCCCTTCCAACCTATTTATAGGCGTTGTTTCTAAAGCAGGAGCACCATATAAAAAAACTTCCAGAGCATTATACAAACAAAAATGTATATAAAAAAAGGAGATACTGTTAATAGCTCACCATATTTATCTTAGAGCTTTCAAGATTTATATCAATTTGTTAAAAAGGGCAGTTTAAGAATACATGGTTTGATGTATGACTACATTAAAGTAGATATATTAGTGCTTAAGGCTCTCATCTCCCTTTGAAGATACGACTCTTGCTCACAATTTCTCGCCTGAGACAGTCTCCCGACGATCACCTCTTTCTTTCATGTACATTTCTAATTTATTTTCACATCCGTCACTAGTGTTTCTTAGCCTCTATATTTTTTATTTTTAAATCTGAAATTTATACTTCCACACCTAATTTTCGATATTTAAATTTTTATAACTATATAAATATCAAACTCATCTAGCCTGGTTTTCCGATGATAAGGAGGTCGAGTCTCGAATCCCAGCTAGGTAGATGTAAGTTGATATTTTATACTATGTTTCCCTAATCTCCTTCCACCTTCTACACGAATAGGGGAATATTTATTATAAATGTTACCTTCCTCATAAATATTATACTAGCAGGATTAAATGTGAATAGCCCAGATGGGTAGTAAGGCGCGAAGAAAAAATATTCGGAAATTAATGATAATCAGTAAGCCCCGTGTGATTTTAGCCTATCAAAATGTCGAGTCCATTTAAAAAACAAACAATGTAATATGGCTTACAGGATTGTCAAAAAAACATTCTCTTTTATAGGAATACTAGGGCGTGCTTTTTAAACTCTGTATTCCAGACTGATTTAAATATCTTAAATAAGTATTGGATTACATACCATGAACTTCATGTTATTATAGTTAGTGAATACGCCGCAAACACCGCTTGTGTGGTTTCTATGAAGCCTGCCAAGCTGCAATGATACTAGAGACCGCGCTGCCTCGTGGTTATATGCTCTTCACCAAACCATGCACTAATTCAACCTCAGAAGTTGAGAGCAGAGAAGAGCTCATTCACCTTTTTTTCATCATTAGAATGTTCATCCTTTCTCTGGCACATTTACTATCTCCGGACCTTTCTCTCTTCACTTCGCCTCGCTACAGTCACCTGTTTTTTTTATTATCTCTCCAGAGACAAAATAATCATTGTGTTTTTTCAAAGTCTTCCGACCGGTTTGGTCATCCTACGAGTAGTTTGCTACTCTCGCAATGGATGGAACCATTTCCCCTCCACCAATCGTTGAAGCATGATGGACTTCCTCTTCACCTCGTGACGACCGGGTGTGTCTGTCCTTCATTTCGTGACGAGCGGGTGTGTCTCGTTTGTTTGTCCGCTTTTTTTTT
>CABEEJ010000448.1:116599-156905 GCA_901482245.1 Timema douglasi
TTTTTTTAGCTGAAGGAATCTCAAACAAAAACGGATCGATACATATTTCAATTGCTAGACGCTTACTTTGCAGTTTAGAACAAATTGGGTTTGGCTCCACAGTTGGATTGAACTGCCACAAAATAAAGGTTTTATTTAAACTGACAGAAAGAGGTCATCAGGATTCCTTCTGACTAAAAAAAAAAGTATATAGCTATAAAAACATTTTACATGCTCCACGTCATACCACACACACACAGGGATACCCACGAATGTATAATAACTCAATAGGAAGGAAAACAGTCCGAGTTAGAAGAAATATGATCACATTTGCGAGGAGGGGATTGATAACCTTTGTTTTTATAAAAACACCTAAATACACCCGACCAAGATTCTAATCTTGACTTTTAAGTTACCGGCAGATCAGACAAGATGAGATTGACACCTTTACCTAAGTGTCCACCGTGGGTGATACAAAATATCTTAAGTAAAATACACTTGAATTTAATAAATCAGTGGTTTCCCCCCCTGGGGGTCGTGTCATATTTCAAGTGGGGTCGCAATGCTTTTATTTTCATTATTGCATCTTAATACCCATTTGTGTTGTACGCTTATGTACTAATTACGCTAATGGGCTAGAGATGAGGAAAGTGGAATTCAGATTAAGTGTATCCGCATTTGCATGAAGAGAGAGAGAGAGTGGGAAATCCTTAAGGAATAACCAGCCTCAGTACACCCGACCGGGATCTAACAACAATCTCACCTTTATCGGCTGTCAGGTCTATTGCGAGAATAGCGCCTTATACCATGCAGCCCCTAAAGCAGGTCATAATGCTTGTTGATGTTATAAGTGTATATTTTATGTATATATATATATATGTATATTTTTAAATGATTTTAATGATTATAGGATAGTTCAATATTCAAATAGATATGTAAGAGTTAAAAATGATCAAAACTGCTAAGTTACTGTTTAGGCTACTTTTGATTACCCAACGCTGACAGTTGCTTGCTGACATAAGTTTGCTTTAGCAGTCTAGTCTTTGGTCAAGTAGGCACTGCTAGCATAGTTTACAAAACACCCGCTGGGATCGTTGATTGTCTCTCGATTCATCTTAGTCGCATTGTTATAGTCATGATATAATCAATTTATAAAAATTAAATCAAGCACGCGGGTTTTGTCACGTTTGTTTGATTTGTTGGTGATAGGGTGGTGATGCAAATAAAGGTGCATTTCCTCTAGAGAAGCAGTTCCCGAACTGTGGTACACCATGAGAAGCCAAATAATACGAGAAAATTAAAATCAGAAAAATATGGGGATGGGGGTGGGCAGGGGGCTTCATCAAATCCTATAAATATATTTGGACCTAGTCTAGCTAAATGTAAAAGAGATTTAAACCGTGGTTGAAAGGGTGGCAGCATTGTTTTAAGCTCAGATGGACGGGCAGTATTCGGGGCACCATTAAAAATGGACCAAAATATTAAATATTTAACTTTATCTTAGTTTTATTTCAGATTTTGGAAATTGTTAGGGTTGTACACCATTCAAACAGTTTGGGAACCGCTGCTCTAAAGTAAACCAGACTCAAAAGTTTAACCAAATGATGGTAGCCAGACAAATAGTAAGATTCAGGGAAAATAATAATTTAAAACCTTCCTCGGTGACTGCATTGTCTAAGGCGTCACTTCCACAGTAGACTAGACTGGTTATGACGGGGAGATCGAGGTTTGAATCTCGGTCGGATGTACTGAAGTTGGTTTTACCAAAACTATTTACACCATTCTCCACGCGAATGTGGGTATACTTCCTCTAAATAAAACTTTCATAATCCCTAAAACCAATTATGTAGTTGGTATATAAGTGTATAACCTAAACGGGTAGTAAGATATGGTTATAAAAATAATTAAAAATCTAAGATATGAACACATCAAGGGGTCGCGATAATCTAATAGTAAAAAAATTGAGGTCAAGACCTGCCGAGGGTTGGAGACCACGGAGTTAAACCGCAATGAAAACTGCATTTGGGAAACTACCCAAGTGCATTCCACTCTCTCTGTCAACGGTGACTAATTTGAATTTAAAATTAACGCCTTTGACAGCTTGAACACCGTTTAAATTATAAATTTAAAGTTGACGCTGCGTCCAACGTGATAACAGTTCTTGTTATCGCCGCTAGGAGAGGTAGCAGCTGTGCCGGCACTGGGAGAGATACTAAAGCTCGATTCACGTGTTTGCCGAAAATAGAAAGCAGAATCTGCGCAGTCACTCACACACATTAACTTAAAACAGCTGATAATCAATATATTTTATTTTCTAGTGGATATATAACGTTAATTCAAAGCATCTGTATCGATCTAATGGATTGTGATTTGAAGACTTCATTGGGAGAGTGATCTAAAATAAATATATATATATTTATATTAATATATATATATATATATATATATATATACCCGCCTCGGTGGCGTAGTTGGCTAACGCGCTTGTCGTGTTGATCTCGACTGCTGAGGACGGGGAGATCAAGGTTCGAATCTCGATCGGGTGAACTGGGGTGGTTTTTCCTAAATGGTTTTCCACTCTCCCTCCACGCAAATGCCGTTTCACTTCCTCTATTTTCAACCTTCTCAATTCCTAATCCATTAGAGTAATTAGTACTTAAAGCGTATAACCCGAACGGGTAGTAAGACGTGGTGCTAAATATTAACATATATAATATATATATATATATATATATATATATATATTAGATCATTCTCCCGATGAACGTCTTCAAATAACAATCATGTGTCTCGGCACAATCCATTAGATCGATACAGATGCTTTAAATTAACGTTTTATTTCAAATCGCCTCACAAAAGACAACGAAGCTTTCTGCTAGCTTCTAGCTCTACAGCGCATGCGTAGTCAACTGCGCTTGCGCATTGATAGTAGATGGCTGGCTCTGAGATTTGATTGGTTATCTTGTGCGTACAATCTCGTGCAGAGTGAACGAATTAGAGATTAGTTGAACTTTAGCAGAACAGCTCACTCCGATGAGGCGGAAATCTTGTGATTGGCTTAAGAGTTTGTCACATGACCACGTTTCTGTTCTGCGCTAGTTTTTAGACGAACGTGTGAATCCACTCAAGTGGTGGGTCAGATTGGTCAGACATTCAATATCATGGTAGATAGAATACAAAATAATATATGTGTCCAGATCATTTAACAGTAAATCAACAAAAACAATTTCCAATAATATATTAAATTTACGATTGTCGATAGGAAACAAACGTGACAACTAGGCCTCTGACCATAGGTAAGATATCAGCTTAATTAATCTATAGACATATACTATTTTTAGCACCGCTTCTTACCACCCATTTTGGTTATACACCTATATACTGATTATGTTAATGTGGGGGGAAAGGTACATTTAAATGAAGTGTATCCGTATTTGCGTAGACCGCTGATGACAGGGGGATCGATGTTCAAATATTGGTCGGGTGTACTGAGGATGGTTTCCCCAAAATGGTTTTACACTCTCCCCCCATGCAAATGTGAGTACACTTCCTACAGATATAGCCTTACTAATCCCTTAAACCATCAGCGTAATTAGTACATAATCGTTTAACCCTAACTGGTATTAAGATGCGGTGATATATATAATGTTCTGGCGTAACAGGATATTAATTGTATTTAATCTATAATGTATTTTAGTTGGACCATTCAGATACATAATTTCTCCCCAAAAGCCAACCGGTTCTTCGGTGCAGCAAAAATACAGTGGCATAAATAAGAACATTTGAAAGTAGTTTTAGCGTAGTATTTATTAGTTTGAAATATACCGTATGGTAACACTTGGACACTGGTCTCGAACCCGGTTCCTTTGATTGCCATCACAGATACTTAGCCCAGGCTCAAGTTAGTTATTCACAGGTTCAAATTACTTTCTAGGGTCGAATGTCTGTGTGCAGGTATAATTTCCAATATATTTAAATATACATTCAGGATAACGGGACGTAGGCCCCATAATTTAGTATATACTTAATTAATAACCGTTAGAGATATTATATAATATGACAGGGTGGATTACCTTATTATTAAGTTCAAGGAGAGGTTATTATGGATTTATATAGACCTATATGTTTGTTTGATAGAAGCTATGTGATATCGCCAGAAAACCGTTTAGATGACCGGTCGCATGGTCTATTGCACTACACACATAATAGACTGGATTGCCGATAGTGGAAAGATTGGGACTCGAATACTAATAGTGTGTACCAAGGTGGAATTTCTCTAAATATGTCTCTACTCTCCTTCTACTAAAATGCGGGTATATTTAATATAAGCTCTACCTTATTCATTTATAATTTGTAATTAATATATTTGCCAATATAGCCCAAACGGATAGGTAGACGCAGTTATAATATTGCGTGTCTGGGCTACATCATTCGTATCCCACTTTGTGGTGAAGGATTAGCCAGTGCTAATGTACCGTTGTCCAGGGGACACCCGGATGTATTAATTGTACATCCTTTCCGTGGGGGCTCTTTCCATGTCCCGATTAGATTAGATGAGGTGATAGTAAATATGAGGGTGTAGAACCAGTAGAAACACTTGGATCTAACTAAGCCTAATCAACCAAACCTTGGTGACCGTTCGAGTAATTTCCAAGGTGCCAGTTTGGGAATCGAATCCAGGACTCCTAGAATCGTAGACCGTTGGATTGACCACTACACAACGGGGATGGTTGGTAAACGTAGTGAAAAAATTGGTCGTCAGAGCTAGATGTTTGTAAGTGAAATTTCTTGAGTTTGAACTGGGGAGGGATGGCGGGTGGAGTTAGATTACGATACCTGAATAGTTGTTATGGGAGGGGTTCTTCTTCTTTTAAAATGTTGTTTAACAGCCTTTCTCAATACCTACATCGATGAGTACATAATTAAAATTCATCTTTCTCATATTGATCCACCAGTTTGTTTTGTTATAAGTTACTAAAAGCCATTACTCACACTTAAACGAATTGCTAAACAAAACTACCCGAACTCATGGACGCGTGGGCTAGATGTAAGGATAATTTATTTTGATTTCCTAGTGATTGGGAGGGGAGGTCAGGGCTCAGATCCCAGCTGGAAGTACTGAAAATCATTTTATCCTTAATGGTTTCCTCTTCCTCCTTGAAAATTACAGTACATTTCAATTCAAGTTCCACCTTTCCGATAAATTCTTTATTAGCATAGTTAAACGGGAACAGCCTTGGGGGGGNTCGCCCAGTCAATATAAAGCTTTTTTCGATTTAAAAAAAAAACTAACTGGAGAAAATACGGTTTCTTCACTTGCCAGACTACTTATAAGTTTCTAAAATAAATGGGACAAATTTTGGTCATGAAATGGAAAATTACCCGGCAGGGCTAAGTGTTGCGTTTGAAAATCTGAATCATTTATTTTTTTAATTGCGTCTTACTACCTTTTAAGGCTATACGAGTAAGTAATAATTAATCTAATGAGTTAGGGATGAGCAAGGTTGAATTTAGAGGAATTTTACCGGCATTTACATAGAGGGAAAGTGGAAAACCATTTTGGGAAAACTCTCTTTAGTACACCATACTGGAATTCGAACCCTGATATCCCTGTAATCGGAAGTCTAGTTTATTGAGAGAGTGATGCCTTAGACCATACGGCCACTTAAGTAGGTTACTCAATTGTTGGCCCAGGGCTAGTCCTCACAAGTTGAGCTAAAAGGTTTCCTTATTGACAGTGTTATTTGTTTCATTGACGCTGCAAGCGAATGTTGATTGGTATCTTTAAAATCCACCCATTCAATCAAGTTTCAATTATGTCAGTCTCTGACAAGACGTGTATTAATCACAACTTGTGAATGTGTGGAATGCCAGGCCTCCACCGTGGTTCGGATTCCACGTTAAACTGTAGGTCCTCCATTTTGATCTCGCTATCACCCTACCATTACACATTAGCGTAAGTGCGTATAACCCGAACGGGTACTAAGAATGGTGCTAATAATAATAATAATAATAATAATGTTAGTATTAGAACTCCTTAAAATATTTAAGAGGAAAATTTATACGTTTTTTATATAATTTCCGGGGAAAAAATCTTATGAATCTGCTTTATTGTTTGTCAAAATCAGAGGGCTTGTAGTAGATCCTAGCGACATTTCAGATGTTTTATGACTTTTTTGCGAGTCAACAGATCGATATCACCTAATATACCTTAACCACTTTATTTGGACATCACAAACCCCGTCTTAATATCGTCCTATCGTCATAACGGCTTCCTCTTCTTCTCACAAACAGGTTTTAGTCCTGATGACCTTTTATAGTTTTAATAAATGTCCAAACTTTGCTTCTGTACTAAAGTACAGATCCGTTCTGAGGTTTTTACAAAGACGTATTCGGGTTCACTTTTTATTTTCCAATTATAGCTTCAAAATGTTGTTAATAACCACCATAATTTTAATATATTTACTAAATTTCTCGGTCCAGTCAAATTTCTTATAAAATGTATCCAAGATAGTTTAACTTATTTAATCTCTGTTGTATCTTATCATTTTTGGCTTAGTTAAAATCATTTCCCTTATAGATTTTTAGCTGGTATTTCCAAATTATATTTATTTGAAACCACGTGTAAATTATCAGGGAATTCCTTGAGAGCCAAATCATCAGAAAATATTAAAGCATCTAATATTTAATATAGATATGTATTTATATGGGCCCATGTGGTTTTGTCTTTATTTTTTGATTATTGTGTTCATGAAAATCATAAAGAGAAGAGGTAAAGGCCACAACTTTCTCCGGTTTTATTTTTTTCAGCTTTGACTGAGATTAAATTTGTTTTATATAGGTTGTATTGCTATTATTTTTAGCACCGCGTCTTACTACCCGTTCGGGTTATACGCTTTAAGTACTAATTACGCTAATGAATTAGGAATTGGGAAGGTTGAATACGCATTTACGTGGAGGGAGAGTGGAAAACCATTTAGGAAAAACCACCCCCAGTTCACCCGACCGAGATTCGAACCTCGATCTCCCCTGTCCTTAGCGGTCGAGCTCAACACGACTAGTGCGTTAGCCAACTACGCCACTGAGGCGGGTATATAGGTTGTATAATTTTGAAATAGCATAAGTACCCTGCTTTGCTCTGAGTAAGTACGCAATGGATTGCATGGTTATCCCTGGCAGTTTCTCTTTGCTTCAAACAAACAGAATGAAATTCATCTAATTTTTTCAACCCAGTTATATATATTATTTGTGACTATTCACCTGAAATATATTTAAAGAAACTCTAACTCCATTATTTTCTATCACTTCGTTAGTGTAAACGTGTGGATACCTTGTAGTGGTAGTAAGACGCCAATAATTTTCAAATCCAACCTTTTCAAGAAAAAAATACGTATAAAAAAGGTATAATGCAAGTAGAATACAGGGAAATAAACCGAAAAAAAGGGAAATGATTAATACATAAACAGATTCCAAATATTTATCTCGAAATTTGTTTTAAGGTTCATGTTGAAACAAATACTAGATTCGACTAACGTGAATTATTAGTACATATACACATATTTGTCACACATTATACATGTATAACTTATAAATATATAAAATAAAAAAGTAGACTTTATTCAAACAATTTGAGCTAATTGTTTTAACATTTTATTTAGAACAATTTTGCTTACATTTATTTTGCTAAAAAAAAATTATAAAATAAACCATTAATAAACATAACATAAATATTAGTGATAAATAACATGTGACAGCAATTCGTGATTTATTAAATTATTTTGTTTCAAATTTTCTTGAAAATAAACAAACATTTACTAACAAATAACAATAACATCATCGTTGTGCTATCGAATTCTGGTAAATCATTTTATACTTGTATTAATGAATAATTATTTACAAAAGTGGCTTAGAAATACAACATGTGAGAAACTAGGAGCTACTGCAATCTGATTCTTTAAACTAGTACACTATTTTAGAATGATATTTTATGAATATATTATATACATTAAACTATTAATAAAAAATTAGATCAAAATGAAAAGTTACGGTTTTATAGTTAATTTGAATGTATTTAATTTATTACAACCACGTTCTACCCAAATTGTCACTCAGACACATTAAGTTTTTTTCAGCCATCAGTACTTCATAAACCCATTAATATAGTATAAACACATTTTGGACGAATGGATAGCACAACTTATTCCATAAAATCAGTGTATATTCCTTTCTGGCCGCACAGGGGCTAATATTTTTTAACTTTTAGTGTGATAAATATCACGCAATGCTCATGATAGACACACCCATCCTTCATTTTATTAATATGGATATGCATAATTTAGTATCAAGTTGACTAAGATGACGTAACATGAAGTGTAGAAATTAATCTATTTAGGGATTTATCGGGGATCAGTAGGCAACATCAGATTATAACAAAACTATCTTGGAAGGAACTATATTCAAATTATGGATTGCATTGCTCAATGCACAAAACCTAAAAATATGATTTTTAACATTCGCTTATAATGAAAAGTGAAAACTTCACATTAAAATTTCCCCCCCAATGTTCGTGCAACAAGTTACTCGTAGATACATAATAAAAATTAATCTATAAGCTAAATTATATTTGTCGACGAGTGAGAAACATCATTCATCTTTCTATCATTTCTTGATCTTATTAACATATTCAAGTCCACCGTCGAAATTTGCTACTGGGCTACTCAAGGACGGCTCTAGCAGCTGTGGGGCCCTGAGCATGCAAGGCAAAACTTCTCCGATGACGGCGACAGAGCCGTAGGAAAGGGGACTATGAGAGTGTGTGGCGATGTCGAAGAGCAGATACAAATTATCATTTTGAGTTTTATTTTTATGATGTATTTTTTTTTAATCTGAGGCGTGGGGCCAGGGGCGGTTGCCCCATTTGCCCCTACTTAAGGCCAGCCTTGAAGCAACTTACTATAACTCGTGGTTTACAAAATACAATGAGCTCAGAACATTTGTTAAAATTTCCTTTCAGTCCTCAACTTAATGACCTCAATCAAGAGCAGGTCTTTTAACACGAATTTAATATGAAAGATACAGTAAGGCCATGTTTCAGTTCCTATTGAGTGTTAATGTGTGTTCCCTAATTAATAATTATTGTTTATCGAGCTCCCTTAGGCTATCTAGTGATTGATTGTATTTGAAGAGTGTATCACACACTATCGCCAGTCACGTGACCATGTAGAGACAATGACGTATTTAACGTAGCATTTTACAGGTTTTATCAAATATCAGCTAAAAAATACCTACTATCATGCAAAGTATAAATGATCGTCCCAAATTGTAAGAAAGTTCTAACGGTAGTTAAAAGTGACAGGAGTTAAAAAGCCTTATAAAAGTCAATTATATATATCACGTCAAAATCTGTATTAATTTGCTATTTGTTTATTTATTTTCCGAGTTATTAAATGTGCACGTTCCAAACCAACTGGTTATATCAGCATACGAAAATTTCTATGAGCGAGAGGGAATAAACCTACCAATTTTGCCTGTAAAGGTATTTTCAAATACATTCCAGGGTTCTTTTACTTGCCACAATCGAGATGGGACTGACGTCTTTACTTCCCCTCCAAAGGAAGTTGTACTACGAATGTGTTAATTTGTTCATTAAGCTTACAACAACAACAACAACAACCAAGTTTTAACTAATAAAACTAGCGTTACACCATGTACTCCTGTAGATACGCGTGCCACAGTTTGGGAACTACTGTATTAGAGCACAATCTTAAATAAAGTAGTATCATCCATTGTTCAAACAAGAATACTTTAAAGTCTAAGACAATTTCAGTCTCTTTACGTAACAGTTGGGGTCGCAGGGTGAGCATTTCCTCACCAAACAACCCTAGTGTTTGTGATGGTGCTTCTTACTTCCTCCTCCCCCTCCTTCGTGCTTCTTGCGTTCGTGGTGATGGACGTACTTGATTACAGGTATCTTGACAGGGTAAGGTTTCTCCTCGGGCACAGGGACGTGCTTTTCGACTTGGACAGCCACTGGTTTGTCGACAGGATACGGCCTGAGTACCTCCACATTGTAAGGCACCCTCTTCTCGTAGGGGACCTCCACAATTTTGTACACTGGGACATGCACCCTTTCGGGCACCTTGATGTACACGGGATAGGGTTGGGGTACCGCTACGGGCACTGGGTGGGCGATGGCCACTGGGACTGGTTGGGGCACTGGGATCTTAAAGTAGATCACCTGGGAAGGTTCGGCGTGGTCTTCGGCGTCGTTGATGTACTTTCCTTCCCCGGTGGTGGCGGCGTCTCCTCCCGGCCGGTCATCGAAGACGTCGATGTGCTCCGCCGGGGGTGGGAGGAACTTGAGTTGGTTGTTGCTGTTCTGGCTGGTGTGGTCGTACTTGACATTGTTACTGTTTTCGATTTGATCGTACGTAATGAAATTATTGTTGTCCTGAATCTTTTCCTCACTTGGCGAGTAATTGTTGTAATTTAGACCATGGTTGTTACTGGCTATGTTGATGTTATTTTGATTGTTAATATTGTCACTACCACTATTTATAGAAGGGGGGTGATAATGAGGGTTAATTTTCTCCCCATAATTATTATTGTTGAAAACATTGTTGTCATTACTCTGAACATAGTTGTTTTTTATCAAACTATTACTGTTCATATTGCTATCAAAGTTGTTAATATTTGTATTATAGTTGTTAATAGGTGAATTATCGTTGTTAACTCTTTGACCATAATTATTAGTAGGCAATGTGTTGTCGCTGTTTACATTTTGGTTAAAATCGTTACCAGCTAAGTTGTTGTTGATATTCTGACCATGATTTTTATCAGGTAGACTAACATTATATATTGTTGGGCCATAATTATTATTTAATAAGGTTTCCTTGTTGTTGCTATTCTGACCAAAGTTGTTATTAGGAAGGTTATTGCTGTTGCTATTCTGAGCAAAGTTGTTATTAGGAAGGTTATTGCTGTTGCTATTCTGATTAAGGTTGAGACTAGGCAAGTTATAAATTATGTTATTTTGACCAATATTTCCATTGGAGATTATATTGTTTTCATTCTGAGAATAGTTGTCAATAGGAAATCTATTGTTGCTAAACTGATTATAGCTGTTAGTAGGCAAAACGTTGTTGCTATTCGGAACAAAGCTATTAAGAAGGTTGATAGGTAAGCCATTGTTGTAAATGTTGTTCTGATCGTAGTTGCCACCAAGCAAGAAATTGTTGTTGCTATTCACATTAAAGTTGCTATTAGGCAATAAGTTATTGTAGTTGCTACCTACGTCATGGTTAGTAAAAGGCAAATTATTGTTGTTCCCATTATGATTATATATGTTGCTAGGAAATACATTATTACTGGGCAGAACATTATTATTATTGTTAATAGGTGGCCAGTTAGTAATGTTGCTGTTTTGACTAAACACACTACTAGGATAAATGTATCTGTAATTCTGACTATAGTTATTATTAAACAAGTCATAGTTGTTGCTAGATAATGTATTATTACTTTGGAATAAGTTATTGTTTTGGCTGATAGTAGAAAAGTTATGTTTATGGCTATTCTGACCAAATATATTGTTAGGCAAGATGATACTGTAATTCTGAACAAAGTTGTTAGACAGACCATTGTTGTTATTGAGCATGACATTGTTGTAGTTGCTATTTTGAGCATAATTGATAGGAGGTATGTTATTGTTGTTGCTAATCTGATAATCTATATTGTTGGTCAAAATTCCAATTTGGTTGTTATTTTGTTCATTATTTTGGAAGCTATTGTCGTTGCTAAACTGACCATTGATTTTACTAGGTAATACGTTATTATTTTGCGCATAGTTGATAGTAGGTCTAGGTATATTATTGTTGTTGCTAATCTGATAATCTATATTGTTGGTCCAAATTCCAATTTGGTTGTTATTTTGTTCATTATTTTGGAAGCTATTGTCGTTGCTAAACTGACCATTGATTTTACTAGGTAATACGTTATTATTATTTTGCGCATAGTTGATAGTAGGTCTAGGTATATTATTGTTGTTGCTAATCTGATAATCTATATTGTTGGTCCAAATTCCAATTTGGTTGTTATTTTGTTCATTATTTTGGAAGCTATTGTCGTTGCTAAACTGACCATTGATTTTACTAGGTAACACGTTGTTATTATTTTGCGCATAGTTGATATTAGGCAAGTTGTTATTGTTGATATTTTGACCAAATTCGTTATTGGGATAGTTTTTCTGACCATCTATATTACTTGATAAAATGTTGTGGTGGTTATTTTGAGCATAGTTGTTACTCAATCCATTATTGTTGTAGATATTTTGACCTATGTTATTGCTAGGTATTATAGTATTATGATTAATATTTTGATCAAAGTTGTTTCCGGACAAGATATTTCTGTAGTTATCGATCTGATCATGGCTACCAAGCAAGTTATTGATATTGTTGTGCTGACCAATACTACTGGTGCGTAAGATACTGATATATCTGTTTTTCTGATCATTACTATTAACAGACAAGTCATTGTTATTGCCATTTTGAGCATTGTTGTTACCTAGCAACATATTTATATAACTATTGTTTTGGACATAGCTGGGACCAAGCAATTTATTAATGCTGTAAATATTATGTCCAAAATAGTTAATAGGCAAGATATTTTTATTTTTGTTAGGATGAATGTAACCATATAAGTTATTAGTTTGGCTGTTCTGACCTTTGTTACTATTGTGTAATACATAGTTGTAGCTATTGTTCGGATCATAGCTACTAATAAGCAAGTTATTGTTTATGATTCCATTCTCAGTAGCATTGTACTTTTGGACGTTATTATTGAGGTTATATGTCCTCATTCTAAACCAATTAGAGGCTCTTCTTTGGAACGTTTGGTTCAAATGTTCTTCCCCGTTTTCTGCTCTGGTGGCCATCACTAATAGTGTTACAATCAAGACCATCTGGAACAAAAAGGTGTAACTATAATAACTATTGGGTATGGATCAAAATCACTCGCACGTATTTAGGACGGCCTTAAAAGATTACTTAGACCTGATTATAATAACTTATCCTGAACCAATGGGCACGCAGAATTAACGAAAGCTCGTATAATTTGGTTTGGTTGGTAATATTTCAGAATGACATACATTAGGGAAATGGCCCAAATTAGAATAAAAAAGACACAAAATCGCTGACAAAAGGAAAATAAATATATAATTATGGCGGTATTTTTGTGTACTAAGTATTTCCTAAAATATGTGATAAATGATAATAAATTATGTCTATATTTATGTTAGGCCAATTTTTTTAACTTTGTTTTTGTCACTTAAAATTAGCCTCTTTAAATATTAACATGTCCTTCTAATACATATCAGTACCATTGTATTTATTCTTATCGATATAAGCCATTCCATCTAAAGTAACAGGATGAGTAGGGTGAATACTAATTAAGTACACCAACACTCGCTTGGATAAACTATGAGAGAAGCCATTTTATTTCGAAAAGTAACACCGAACCTGACCAAGGTTCAAAACTCGACGCTGTTGTATTTGTGTCAAACAGGATAACTACATGTATTGGTGGTCACACGGTCTAAAGCATCTCTCTTGTAATATACTAGATAATTGTTTGTAGGGAGGTAAGGGTTTGAATCCCGGCCTGGTGTATTGAGGATGATTTTGTCTAAATTCTTCCCCACTCTCGTTCCACTTGAATGAGGGTAAACTTTCTGTAAGTTTTACCTTTATTTTCATTAATATGTTAGTGCAAATAGAAAAACTTGTATTGGCGGTAATACGAAGTACAGATATAAAACAGAATGGAACACAAAACCATTTACCCTATTTAAATTATTAGTTATTTTTTAAACTAGTTTTTTGATTCCTTGCAGTGAAAAACTGCATACTCTAAATAATAATAGTTATTATTATCATTATTGTTATTATTATTATTATTATTATTATTATTATTATTATTATAAGTGTAAACGTGTAATTGAAGACCATCTTAATAGATACTGCTCTACATATTTGCTCTATACCACCGAAAATGCACCTGTGAGCACGTGGACTAGGCCATCCACCTCGTTTGGTTAGTTTTTTTGATGAGGAGAAGGTTGAGGTGTGAATCCCCGCGGAGTATCTCAAGGTGATTTTTCCTAATCATTTTCCATTCTTTCTTTATTAAAATGCAGTCACACATTTTTAAAATCTATTTATTCCTCCATCCTATCTCACCAGGGTAGATTTTCATAGATCTCTAACTGGTAGTAAGACACGGAGCATGTAAAAACACGAGGTTAGGTCTATGATGATTTGACTATAATTTACTAAAGGTAAGGTTAACGTAACCTAGTGGTTACTGTTCCTAACTTTGATCCAGGATGCTAGTGTTAAATTCCTAATAGCAATGCACTCAGGGTTGGCTTTACACTATTCTCCAAGCGAGCAATTATATATTTATTCTAATTTTACCCCACTTATCTTGTTCCTTTACATTAAATAACCAACCTCAGTGGCGTAGTTGACTAACGCGCTTGTCGTGTTGAGCTCGATTGCTGTGGACGGGGAGATCGAGGTTCGAATCTCAGTCGGGTGAACTGAGGGTGGTTTTTTCTAAATGGTTTTTCACTCCCCTTCCACGCAACTGCGGGCTCACTTCCTCTAATTCAACCTTCCTAATCCATTAGCGTAATTAGTACTTAAGCGTATAACCAGAATGGGTAGTAAGACGCGGTGCTAATAATAATAATTTCAATTTCAATTTCAATTTCCTTTATTATAGTGCTGGCCAACAGTCGTAAGACCTATAACAGGCCAGCACTGAAAAGTACAGACGTACATACCTTATAATACACATAATTATACAAGAAAAAATTATAGACAAAAAATGGCTAAATAATGTTATATACTGATGAATAGTTACGAGATAAAAAGTAGTTAATAATAATAAGAATAAAAAGTAACATTAAAAACAAATAACTAAATAGTAAGCAGTAACATTATGCAAAAAATATATCAGAATACTGTAAGTTTAAATAATATAGGCAGAACCTCTACATGATAAATTATTGATATGGGACATCCTTAAATAACTCTCTGAGTTTAGCTTTCCTTTTGTGATAAAAGTCAAATTCGACAAATCTAGAATTGGCGCTATGGATACAACGACCTATAGGGCTCGTCTTATAAGAGCTATCGAGAAAAAATAATTTAGGATTACGAGAAGCCCGAGAAGGGATATGAACGCCTACATGATCAAGGGCAAATTTGCAATAAATATTGTTATTGAAAATATTAAAAACAAAAAGGGCATCACAATAAAGTCTACGCGAGAAGAGAGTTTGGAGCCCTAAGAGGTTTCGAATTCTGTCATAATCATAATAAATCCGGTTACTAAAGAATTTATCATAGCATGCAGCAACAAATTTTCTTTGAATGTTTTCTAACCTAAGAGAGTCAGTTAAGGTAATGGAATTCCAAGCAACAGTGGCATATTCTAACTTAGATCTAACCAGGGCGTAATACAGACATAAAAAACAGTCAACTTTCTTAAATGATATAGTAATAAATTTAATAAGCCCAAGTAATTTCAATGACTGGGAAATGACATGGTCAACATGATAGTGGAAATAAAGTTTGTTATCCAGGAGGACACCAAGATCATTAATACAAAGTGTACGAACTATGTTATCACTGCCCAATTTATAAGTAAAAAAGAAAGGATTAGTTTTCCTAGTAAAAGATATAGATTTGCTCTTAGATTTATTGATAGACATTCCATTTTCCAAAGACCATTGTAAAATACCATTTACATCATTTTGTAAATCTATACAATCTGCAATTGATTTTATAATAATAATAATAATAATAATAATAATAATAATAATAATAATAATGAAAGACTACTTACTTTACTCAGTATAACATCGAATGATGGACTCTTTATTCTGAAAAGATTTCTGTCAACGATGTTACTAGATCATTTAAACACTTATTATCTAGTTTGATAGATAACAAAATATTTAAATAAACCTTTATAAAAAGTATATAAACATATTTAATAATAACATAAATTATAGCAGATAATTATACTAAAAAATTGTAACTTAAAAGCTTACTACACCAATAACTATGACCTTTTGGTTATAAATTGAATGTCACTACTTCTAAGCTACCCCTTGCTGTTTAACGTTCTATAAGAAAACACACCAACACATGATTATTTTTTATTGTAGAACTTAGTGTTTACTTTTTAAAATCACAGCGTATATCAGTCACACGACTTACACTCTAACTGATTTGATCAGCAAGGCTTATACGGGACACCCAGCCCTTGCGATTATTTATTTACTTATTGTAGAGAAGGAAGAACCCTTAATTAATTAAGTAAAATATCTTCGTCAGAACTACCCTTTATTTAACCAGGGTTTAAACTTTAATCAAATTTAGGTTAACCACTTAACTAAGGTAACGTTAATTTTATTTTAATTAGAACGTTTAACACAGCGACTATTAAAGGTTAAAAGAAGGAATTAAGAATTTAGTTAAGAAACACATTAACTTTAGTGTGGATAGAGGATGAGAAAACCATTATTATAAATCACACGTAGAAAAATTACCCAAGAGGTTATCGAACCCCCCCCCCTAACTTCCTGTGGATGGTGATCAAGTGCAAAGTATTAATTAGTGTGGGGACGGTTATAATTGTATTATATTTACTATCGAAATAATAACAATATTTGTAAAAAACAAAACAATTAAACTTACTTGAGCCGACATGTTCCTATCCTTTCGTCCACCAAATTTGAGGACGATCCTCTTTGGTATGTGTTTCAATTTAAACTGTGAACAATTCTTCAGCTGTCATGTCAGATATACACTCGTCTACTGCCCAAGCGTGAAAATAATGTACATAGGCCTAAGTAATTGGACTTTTCTTCTACGATTGTCTATTCATCACGCAAAGAATGCGTAACTTTTTCTCAATCTTAGAAGAAAGAATGCATTAGATGCATAAAAAAATATGTGTGTGTGTGTGTGTTTGTGTGTAAATGAGCGATACGCTTTCATTTACGAATGATACTTTTTTTAGAGCTCACTTCTTTTTCAAACAATTTACTTTACCTTTGTTGGCGCCTAGTGTTTTCCTTTCTAAGTTATTGCTAATAAATCACTAATTTTATGCAAATAACTTCATTTGGATTTATCGGACTGGTGAATTTATGCAAATAGGCTTCCAAGACTGAGAAGGCAATAGAGTTTTGTGAGCCATAAAATTGTTTCTAAGCTTTCAACAGAAGTAGTAAAGTACTGAAACAATTTTCAGGTACAACATCATCCCTAAGGGTGCAGGCTACATACATTATTTTACGATCGAAATAACCTTAAAGTAAAGGTCACCTGTTGACGTGAATGTAGGGGGAAGAGTTTACAAATGAATTATTTTTTAATTTGCTTGATATATTTTTATATATCCATATAACATAAAAAAATATCATAAAATTGTATTAAATGTATGAACTAGTCATCAACAGCTCATCAATGTTTGTTTCAAAACTATATCGTATGATCTGAAAGGTACGTTAGTAGTTTAATATACAACATAGTAATTGAATTATCACCCACCTCGGTGGTCTAGTTAGCTAATGCACTTGTTTCGTGTTTAGCTCGACTGTCGAGGATGTGGAGATGAGGTTTGAATCTCACTCGATTGAACTGAGAGAGGTTTTTCCTAAAGGGTTTCCCCACTCTCCCACCATGCAAATGCGGGTTCATTTCCTCTATATTCAACCTTGCCAATTCATATCCCATTAGCGTAATTAGTACATAAGCATATAACCCGAACGGTTAGTAAGACGTGGTGCTATGTATTAATTGAATTATCGTAACAGTTTTAGTTTATATAGGATTTTTTCAAGGGGTAGCACAGTATTTGCACTGTACTGTACTTATTATTATTATTATTATTATTATTATTACTATTATCGCTAGCACCACGTCTTACTACCCGTTCGGGCTATACACACTTACGCTAATGTGTAATGGTAGGGTGATTGTGAGATGAAATGGAGGACTTACAGTTTAACGTGGGATCCGAACCACGGTGGAGGCCTGGCATTCCCCACATTCACAAGATGTATTGTCAGAGCTGAAGGAAGGGTTTGGTAATCAGATAAATCTGTGCTGGGGGACCGAGGATTGAGCCCCGGACCACCAGCACAGAAGCATGACACCTCACCCCTAGACCGCCAGGTCACCCTACTGTATCTATAATGCTACGATTATTAGAAAGTCACTTTTCCGTTTCAAGGCTAATAGTAGTGTGAAATGAATAACATAGTTGACATAAAAAAGTTTATGAATATAATATACTAAATTAATTCTTTGCAGCTCTCTTATGTCTGCTGGCCCACCGGATGACTAATTTGAAAATACCCATATTACATCAATACAAAACTAATGGTGACCATGTTGATTTAGAATAGTTATGTTGAATGTGGAATTTGGAATTAAGACACGAATTGATGAAAATTTAGAACTTATTCACAACTATATACAAAAAAAAATTCTTAATAAATATAATTTAAAAATACATACATATTTATAAAATATATGATTCGGTATACATCTTCATAATAAACTGTAATTGTAATTACAGGGTTGGCTTATATTAATAATGCTAGATATGACTCAGAAGATGGGTTAACATTTAAGATAGTGCACAAATATTTTTGAATACTTTAAAATGGTTTATTCTGTTGTCATTTTGTGGTTACATTTATTTTATTTATCTGTTATTTTCATATTCATACTAAATGGAAAGAGTTGAGAAAGATACAATCCTAGATAAAATGTACCAGCATCTACTGTTTATCTATAGTGAGAGAAAATATTCGACAACCTGGTTTCTAATGTCATGAGTAGTTGCAAACCGTTTAGGAGAATATTTCACTGTTCACCTGAGTGTAATTTTAAACTGGACCTCCTCGTCTCTGTCGAATTAGACAATAAGAGCCTTTGTCCAACGTATCCCTCAGTGTAGGTTTTATTATTATTTTAACAAATTTCATACCTTTTTATTTTATTTTTCCCCCAAAAAAAAACTTTAGTGTCAGCTGGCAATCGAGCCATACCGATAGAGCGGCCTCCATCTGTTTGTGAAGATAGTGCCAACTTACTCGTGGTCAGAAAAACGACCCTTTCAACAACAGCAATCTCATTTTTCTAGATCGGTGCTGCTACTTTTAAATTCGAGTAGCTTCACATTGGTCCTCGTGAGGTTGTTGACCCCGCCTTTTTTTGTAATGATAATTTAAATAATGTTAGGCACGTTGCCTACCCGTGACTTCACGACAGGTCAAGATAGGACTTACCATGTTTATTAATTTACGTTTTACTGCAGGAGTTTTAAATATATAGCGTTGAAACAAAGACCATTACATCTAGAATAATTTTTAAAATAGTCCTACAGTGTCATAAAATGATTATTACCTTTACTTCGAATTAGTTTTTTATAAATATATGTTTATACACCATCAGTATTTAGGCTATTTGTCCTGGTCATGAAAATATCCTTTAGGTATCGTCCTGCCAGGATATAGATTAATAAGGACCGTGGTAGCATATGTCTATCTAGAATAGTAAACAAGAAAAGGGTAAAATTAAAAATAAAATCAACGTTTCCACAGTGCTAATAGTATGGTGAATGTGTAAACTCGTTAGGGGAAAAGGGTAAGGTTTATCAGTAGATAAACATAAGGCCTCACAGCGTGAACTGTTCATTTTCTTCCCCCTCTCTCTCTCTATTTCATTCATTGGTGTTTAAGTGCGGTAGTGCCTATACTGCTTGTGTGCGTCGAGCTAAGATGCAACCCGCTTCGCAAAATAGCTTCGGAATCTCCAAGTAAGCAACGTCGTTAAAATATATATTGGGCTTATATTATTTTACCACTCGAGGGCACCCGAACCAAAGACTATTTTTACATTTTTTTAATGACCCTCTGTAGTATTTTTCCAACATTTCGTGCATCTAAATCCACCTCTATTGTAATCTAAGAGGAGTAATATTTACCTGTATCTCTGGTAATAAACATGTCGTAAAGATGTCTTCTCTCCGTTTTAAATCATATTTAGTATGCTAAGAGTTTATTGTCCAATAAATATGTCAACATTGATATATCAGTCGCGTGCTATGCTATGAATCATAGATAAAATATTTATTTAATGCGATACAAGAGTTATATTGTCGGTGTGGAGTATTAAAGAAATTTTAGATAATGATCGAGAACAAATAGTTGTTTTTTAGTACCACGTCTTACTACCCGTTCGGGTTATATACCTATGTATTAATTACGCTTATATGTTAAGGATGAGAAAGGTTTAATTTAGAGGAAGCGTACTTGCGTGTGGATGAAAAAAATAATTTTGGAGAAACCTCTCTGAATACACCCAACAAAGATTCCAACCCTGATTTCACCAATATCAGGTGTCCAGTCTCTTGTGAGAGTTACGCCCTAAAGAAGAGGTTCTCAAAGGCTGTGCCGTGGCATACTAGTGGGCCGCGAAATTCTCAACGTTATACTATGGTTGACTATCATAAGTATCCGGAATTTCTCTAGGTAGCCACGCAATGCATTCTATGGTTATATCAGGTAACGCTTTTCTTTGCTTCAAATCGACTGAAAGAAATCCATATATTCATTTCATTTCTTCTTACCCAGTTTTTAATAAATTCTAAAAAATGCAATCAAAACTTTGAAAATTTTATGTTTGAGATGCACATGTTTGTGTACAGGGGCTACTAATTTTAAAATGTCACACCTATGCGTGTGGTAGATATCGAGCAATGCTCGTGACTGACACAAAAACAAATAAACTCTTCATTTTATTAATATAGATCTTATAATATGTTTGAAGTAAACAATGTGATCAACACTTTTAATGATCGTTTAAAGAGGTTATCGAGAAAATGGGGAAACTTAATACTCTACCATAAACCATCCTAGTGGGAATAGGAATTGATAAAATTATTGGCCTATTTTTTATGGCGTTTGTAAGCGTTTTTAAGCAAGTAAGGGATTTTTATAGTTTTATTTTCCGCATTTTACTACCCGTTTGGGCTAGATGCATTTCAATCTCACAAAAGTGAAAAGGATAAGGCCGGTATAATCCAAAGGAAATGCACCCACATTTTCATTAAGTAATATTGGAAATACATTTAAGAAAAAAACACCCTCTGTGCATTCAGCCATGATTTGAACTACAACTCCCCGTCACCGGAAAACTATATGAAATGAAACTGAGAATTAGTCCGCGTGTCCACCAAGGTGGGTTGGATAAGGTTTTCAAGCACTTGAAAAAAAACTGTTTTATTAATTTCTTTTCCACCGCGCGGATGAAGAAGGTGGTTATTCACACCATTGCCTATTCTCATCAGCAGTATATAACTATATTCTGGTCAAGTACATTGAAAAAATAAATAAATAGAAAGCGTTTTACTTGTGCATGATATAATTACATAACGATACTACTTTGGAACTATTTTGGAACCCGATTCATTGGCCAAGTGGTCTAGGTTAGCAGTTCCCAAACTGTAGTACGCGTACCACCAGTGGTGTGTGTGTGTGTGGATGTGTATGTATATATATATGCCTATTCATTAAATCCAGTGTAGTTTAATTTCATATTCATATACTGTTTAAACAATGCTATTATCAGAAGGAAAAACGGATAAGGACCGGCTAAACGGAGCCGCACCGCCGGTGGAATGTTATCCGTGTTTTTAAATGCAAGTGGCTACACAAAGACGCACCTCACCGGCGCGGATGAATCGTCGAGAGAGCATTGCTCGGTGCGGACCGTGTAACCACCTACCACCGGAAATAAATGTTCGGGAGCTTCCGAACTTTGTTTTCATGGTAACCACTAAGCACTGTAGGGATGGGCGAAACAGTGATTTTACGATATCGGTGATCACAGTGACCTTGATTTTAAAAGATCGCTGATTTATTCCAGTGATTATTCACAGTGATCGTCAGTAACTGTGTCAGCACTTGTAAAACTAGGCATTTATTTCACCGCCGTTGCACGTGTGACGCTGTAGTCATTGTTTCCAACATTACGTACAAGATAAACAATATTATAAACAACAACCTATAGAACAACATACATGATCCTTCTTAATTATTAGCTAACGGACTAGAAAATGCGGGGCGGTGCGGCGTGGTTCATGTAGCCATAGCGTAATAGGGTTAAATGAGACTAATTTCACTGTAAATTGCTCGTTCACAGGAGGATGAAACAATGTTTCAAACAAATTGAAATAAGCTACCACGTAAAGAAACTGTGCCTTCCAGATATTAATATATTTGCCAGCTAACCATATTAACGAGAAAAAATATTGATCTTTTAGTTATAGTTTGAATATCTCAAGTTGTGATGGATGGTATCGTGAATTAAGATCAGTTATATTACAGTGTTCATAACAATAACACTTTTTAGTCAAAATAGATTAAATACTGCTTCAATAGATACGTTTTGTTAATTTTTTACACGTATTAATCTAAATAGTTCTTGAATATTTGGTACTAGCAATCCCGCACGGCGTTGCCCGTGACCCACTGTAGTATAAGAATTATATAAGCCCACCCACCCACCCCCATCCCCCATGGTATCCCCTTTAAAATGGAAACGTTATCTCTGAAACGTAATTATAAACCAGATTAAAAATATTTTCTCTAAAAATGTATTAAAAATAGCCTAATTAAAAAGCTAATTAAAAATTTAAAAATCCGGCTTCAAGATGCATTCGGACCCCCTTCCGTCCACCTATATTAAAAATTTCAAATCTCTGCGTGCTGTAGATTTGGCTGGGTATCGCGCGCGCACGCGCGCACCCACACATACACAAACACACACATACACAAATAAACACTTCCTTTTATTACTATAGATAGATAATCACAGTGGCATTAGTAGAGGATTTTTTAAATGAAAGGAACAAGTGCTGATCAAGTTCCGTGGCAAATATATTCAATAAGTGTTGACATTATTATGTGTATTAAATTAAATTAATGTATATACTAAAGCAGTAGACTAAGAAATAAAACATGACAATAAGCTCTATGAAAATATTTTACTTTCAAAAATACAAAAATGTCAACAACAACAAAAAACAATAAACTTAACCGTCAGTAACACTGATTAAACTCGACACATAAGTTTTAAATTGCCAAGAGAGTGTCTTGAAGTGGGTTCTACTTTTCTCCCCCATCACGTGAGATAAAAAAAAACCTTTATCTAAACGCTCTAGCAGTTATGAAGAAAGCGTGTAGTAAATTACGATAATTAAGTGACATGGCTGATAGCGCAGACTTCTCAAGATTCAGCGATATCTTGCGCTAAAGCACCATTTTGGTGTCACACCTGTCCTCAAGTCAAAGGATTTTGGTAATTTTTGGTGCCTTAAAAGATGAAATAATATTAAATGTAGGCGCATTTCTATTATACACACCAAAATTGTTGAACGAACAGTTAATTTTCTTTACAACAATTACTGTTTCTAGACTATGGTCTAGGTAAGTATTTACTTTCTCTCTAACTTACAGGTAGATAAAGTATTGTGATCATCAAAAAAATCTAACTCGAGATTTTGATGAATCTCGACGTTTCATGACCCCCGAATTCGAAAAAGTGGTTTGCGAATTTCCGTCTGTCTATCTATACCTACAACTAGAGCCTAAACTATTTTACCGATCAGGCTAAAACTTGGTATCTAATGTTTTCATAGGGTTACCCCAAAGGTTTTTTGGAATTGGATATCCAACCCTAAAATGAAGGGCAAAAAGAGAAAAAGTCGATTTTCTCAAACTCGGCTCTTACTATTTGGATTTAGATTTAATTTCTAAACATTTCTAAATTTTATACACAAAATGGCTACCCTCAATATTTCAGCAAAATGTCTTTAAGGTCTCCGGTCTGATACGTTAATTCTCTTTTTTTTTATCATATCACCGAAACTATTTGAGATATGATACTACTAATCATTGCAAATATGTAGATCTATTTAAAATACAAATATTTTATAAGAAACATATTTTTATAAAACCAATAATTTTAAATCTATACAAAAATCTATATATTTTTCAACTTTTTAAACACTAAAGGTAAATTATTGCGGCCGTAAAAATAATCTAACCCGAAATTTTGATGGATGTCGACGTCTCATGCGAAAACCTAAAAAGTGTTTTTTGCAATACCTTCTGTCTGTGGGTCTTTTAAACCGCAAAATAAATAGTGGTTTAATAAAAATCTAAAAGAGAAAAAAATCGATTTTATCAAAATTGGCTCTAACGATTTTGATCACAATTCGTATCTTCTTTGAGTGTACATAAGATAGTTAATTAGTTTCCAACACACTATCCACGCAAATTAGTGTACTTCGCGTCTAAAATTCTACGTTACTCATCCCTACTACATTACTTTATTTATGTAGATATCCTGGATGGGTAGTAATACAAGTATCACGCAAACTAGTACGGCTGCTTCATGGTCCGCATTCGCTGAACTGTTTGGGAAACACTAGTGATGTTTTCGATGCTTCTTGTGCTTCTCGTAATGGTGAATATATTTGATGACCGGGACTTGAACCGGGTAGGGTTTCTCCACGTGAATGGGGATGTGTCTCTCGACGTAAACGGGGTACGGCTTCTCTACGGCGTAAGGCACGAGGCTGTAGACCTCATAGGGGATCTTCCTCTCGACAGGTACCTCCACGGTCTGATAGACGGGCACCTCTATCCGCTCGGGCACCCTTATGTGTACAGGGTAGGGTTCGGGCACTGCGATGGGCACCGGGTGAGGCACAGCCACCGGGATGGTGTGAGGTACAGGGATCTTGACCACGTGGACTTTGGGCTCCTGGTGGTGATAGTGGTGTTCATGTTGCTGGTGATGGGGTTCGAAGTCGTGTTTGCGGTCTGGGAACTCGACGTCTTCGAAGTGTTGCTGGTAGTAGGAGTCGTGTGTGGGCAACGAGTGACCCTTGAAGTGGGCGCGTCCCTGTCGCCAGGCAATCGTGGACGGTACCAGGACGACGAGAGTGACGAGGAAAAGGTGGTTCGTTAGCTAAAATAAACAAAAGATTGTTGGTACAATACGCTTGTGTCTATTGAAATTAGGATAAAGTTAAAGACAAACATTTTTGAAATAGTAATCATTATTATTAATTATGAGTATGAATAATTTGTTTTATGTAAAAGCTTTACTTCTTTATTATTTTAGTTAGATCGTCACCCACTTAAGTGGCTGTGTAGTCTAACGCACTACTATCGTGTTAAACTAGAGTGCCGATGAAGGGGAGATCAAGGTTCTAACTTTGGTCAGATGTACTGGTGTGGTAGTTTTACAAAATGGTTTTCCACTCTCCCTCCATTTAAACACGGGTATACTTCATTTTAATATAACCTTCCAAATCCCTAAAACCATAAGCGTAATTAGTACATAAGCGTATAAACCGAGCGGGTAGTAAGAAACGGTGCTTAAAAAAGTTAAATCTTAATTTTTTTTAAATTAAATAATTTAAAAAGTAATATAACATAGGGTCATCGAAAAAATTATCCAGGATTCCATGATTTATCCTCAGAAATATTTGACTTCTTGGTTTGATACATACTTTATATTTTGTGACACCGTTTGATACATACTTTATATTTTATGATACCGTTTTATACATACTTTATATTTTGTGACACCGTTTGATACATACTTTATATTTTGTGACATCGTTTGATACATACCTTATATTTTGTGACACCGTTTGATACATACATTATATTCTGTGACACCGTTTGATACATAACTTATATTTTGTAACTCTGTTTGATACATACCTTATTTTGCGAGACCATTTGATACATACCTTATATTTTGTGACACCGTTTGATGAATACCTTGTATTTTGTGGTACTCTTTTGTTCACCCCAATGCTTGATGGCACTACTTGATATTTTCCCTATATTAAGCGATACCTTTTTATACTAAACTTATTTCTGAGCGCACATTTTGATACATATCCTTTATTTCGTCGCATTCCTGGTCTGAAAAGTTGTTATGCCAAGGCGTTATGATTTAAGGGAAAATTTAGTAGTATTACTTACAATAAAAATATGTATATGGTTTAAATTTCACTGTGTATTATTAATAACACCACGTCTTACTACCCGTTCGGGTTATACGCACTTTCGTTAATGTGTAATGGTAGGGTGATTGTGAAATGAAATGGAGGACCTACAGTTTAACGTGGACTCCGAACCACGGCCCGGAATTCCACACATTCACAAGATGTGATTAATACAAGTTTTGTCAGAGGTGGAGGAAGGGTTTGGCAATCAGACAAATCAGTGCCGGGACCAAGGATTGAAACCCGGACCCCCAGCACATAAATCCGACACCTTACCCCTAGACCACCAGGTCACCTTTCACTGTATAAGTAATAACTTTACATTGCTTAGCTCAATAAATATTTATGTTGTTGCAACGCTTGTAGACTTTTATAATTTGATATTATATTCTTGTGATACATTTAGGAAGACATTGCGGCACCCCATTTTAGAACCACTAATCAAATTGATACAACACTAATCTAAATGAATGTAAACCTAACAATCCGGCAATACTAAAAATCTGAGCAAAAGTCAGCGTGGCTATGTTTTTTTTATGGATACTAAGTATCTGACGATTTCACACGTCCATTATATAATCTGTCTTAAATTAAAGAGTGATGTGTGATACTGGGCACAGAACGAATCTGGTTAGCTCAATGGAAGATCAATGGGATGCTAAATCAAAAGTCTCAGGATCGATTCCAATGCCCAGGTATATGATATATTATTAAAATCTCTAACCTTGATTCTGGTGTTTAGATGGCGATACATGTTTACTAAAGTGTCAATACCAGACTAATGGTTCTGAGATCGCTCCAACCTGTTTTATCTGTCGAGATCGCTCACTGGTTTTACTTTTCTCCCCTGGCACGTGAGATGACACATTTTTAAAAGTAAATAATTGAAGTTTTCACGGGCGCTGGTTCTGCTCTGTTGCTTCTGCGTGTGACGAGAAAACTAATTATTTAGTTTAGTTGTACTTTGATCTAATTATTGTATCATATTTGGAGCGTCATTGGTTGGAATAATGTTCTAAGCCACATTTAATTGAAGTAAACTCTGTTTATGAATCATAGTAGTAAGAATGATCTTATTTAACTGCCCCCTTTGTTACGTAATAGTTCTGGCCTTCAAACTTATTAATTGTTAAATATCAAACCTTTGTGTACGTTATTTGTTAGACTGTGTTTTAGTTGTATTCAGTTATATGACAAATGTAACTTAGGACGCTTATTCATCTAATACTTCAGCTTTCTTTGTTAAATGGCATTACTCATTTAAAATTTAAGCTATTAAACATACTTTTACTCTCGACCATTTTCAGATAGAAAAATATTGTTTTACTCACTAATTTTTATTGGAATAATTTAATTAGTAAAGGATTTTTAAAGTACCTATGTGATTTATTAGATTTTCCATACCAAAGCTAATTAATAAACTACTTTATTTCACAGTCTATGTTTCCCTTTTTTCTACCATATAATAAATAAATAAATACATAGACAGGGACCTAGACTGTCTTCTAATAGAGGTGTGCATTTAAAACATTCTATTTAGGTAAATATTTCACAAAGACACATATTATATAACCAGACAATTCATACATTTATATTTGATCTGTATGTGATAATAATTTTATTAGTGGAAAGTTTTAGGAGTAATCCCAAGCTATAGCAAACAGCAAGGATCGATTAATGAGATAAGAAGATAGTCGCTGATACCACGAGGATAAATGTCGGAATATAGATACAGAATTAATTGAAAGAGAAAAGAATGATCTATAAATAAATCTAAGGAAAGAAATATCATTAAACTAGATATAAGTAGAGAAAGGGAGGTAGATTTGGATGCCAAAAGAGGAATGTAGAATAAAATGAGGAAGATGAAATATAAATAGGAATAAATGTAAGTGATACTAATTATTGGTGGCCTGTATTAAAGCAAAGAAAGACATTAGAATCTTGTGCAAGTATTTTTGTTCAATTACCTGAGAACCATGCGATTGTCTAAATATAAGAGGTGCTTGTCTTATACCTCAGAATGTAATCGTTTTTCTGCCAGAACATACATTCGATAGGCCACCATGTTGTTTTCTGGAAATTCAAGCTCTCCCATAGTATGTACTACACGAGTAGGCCTACTACATGATATGGTACCTTCACTATATATATATATATATATATATATATAGTGTATAATACGGCCAGATTCATTTTCTCAAAATTGAAGAAGTCAGTATATTAAAGAAAAGAAATATCCCAAATATGAATATTTTACATTAAAATATTGTATAATTGTTTTAATTGAGTTAATTTAAACATAAAATTCCTTCTTACCTAACCCATGGATAAAAAGTATGATATTTTTTTCAATTGAAGGAAGGCTACTCGAACAAAACGTTTGATTATCTTTAAACGTATCAAGTTAAACTCTAATCTAACCCACAACATAACATTTGTAACTAAACATTCACATCTGCAGCAATGACCATGTATTCAAAGGATTCTCACTCCTCAATCCTTAGATTAAGTAGTTAATACCGTTTTGCAAATTTAAAAAAATCCAAACGGCAATCTAGGGAAGACGAGAAATGGTCAGTGCTTTTTAAATTTTTAGATAAAAATATTTTTTTTGTTAAAATAAATAAAATATTGATTCTTTACAAACAAAGAGTTTGATTTTCTTCACATGGTGACATCAACAGATCTTAAATATCTGTCAAGGGTGTCTTGGAAATTAATGACTTTTCCCTTCATTTAAAAAGTCTCTCATCTAGTGCCACTTTGTTCATGACAGATATTCAACAACTGTTGATATCACCATGTAAAGAAAATTAATTTATATGTTTCTACTGGAGCAATGTTTTTTTATTTTGGCAAAAAAAAAAAAGTTTTGCTACAAAAACACTGGCCTATTCTCGCTTTTCCTACATCTCTACAACTTAACGAATTAAACTAAATTTTGTTTCTTCGACCCATTATTCCTTTTTTTTTCGCAGTTTCATGACTCTTTAATGTAATTTATATAATGGCGTGGTTTTATCCCATTCATATATCAAAGGAAATTTGAAGTTGCCACTTTTAGAGGATTCCAAATCATTTACCTTTTATTACTGTGAATGCGTCAAAGGACTCGTGAAGCTCGAGTGAGTTTCTTTGGTAACGAACCGTTACTGTTCCTGAAACAGTGAACACGTCATTTGGTGCATCCTTTCCAGGACATGACGCAATTATTTAATCGCCTTTCGTAGAATCCGGGAATACAAACTTCCCTTTTTCAACCGGGTAAGAACTCATTTAATTCAATGTAAAGTTAAAATTTGTGGAAATAATAGGTTTAAAGATATATAAACACACCAGGACATTGGTTCTCTAAGAGACACGAAATTCACTAATCATATATGTGTGTGTATATATAGCTTTTGGTCGATCAACTGTAATAGCATTTTATTTATTATTATTATTATTATTATTATTATTTCTAGGTATTAACATTACTTATATAAATTGACAGTCATAAATCAAACGACTTGAGCCCAATGAGTTTTAATAACTTTTAACACGGTCGGATATGGTTCTTCATGTCAGAATCCTACCATAGCTGAAAGTGAATCGGTGGGTCAGCCACCCCTATACTATTTATATCGTACTCTTTGGATGCGCGATTATATTTGAATCCCATTTCCCTGGTAAATATTTAGTGGTAAATCAGATGTCTAGAGGGATTTGGTACGATTTAGAGATATGGATGGTATTTAATTACGGTTTCGTCCTACTATTCAAATAGTAATTATCTATGCACTGGGACTGGGTGTTTTAGTACTCGGCGTACTGCTCTAGCCTAAACCAGTTTGTGAATAAAGTATTGATGTATAGAAAATGCACGTTAAATATATCAATAAATTAATTAAAACAATACTTATATGACCCGCATTGGTAGCCACGTGGCCTAAATGTCTGACTCTTCTAGTTTTGTTTGCTGGTATTGGATAGTTCAGGGTTTGAGTCCCGACCAACTTTACTGAGGGTGGTTTCAACTAATATATTTCTACTTTCTCTACCCGCGGATTCTGATGTATTTCTTCAAAATTCAACCTCTTTATCCGTTCCCCGTTTATGTTATTAAAATTCGTACACGCTCCACACCAGTGTCCACATGACCTAAATGTCAACGTCATCAAATCTGATCTAATATTGATGAGGATATCTACGTTCTAATCCCAGACAGGAATACTTAAGAGTTTATTTTCTAAGTCGTTTCCCACTCTCTACGCCAATTAGGATACATTTCCTTTAAAGTCTTCTTTTTAATCCCTAACCCAAAGCTTACAGCCCAAACGAGTAACTAGACGCGACGGAAAATATAATAAATAACACCCATATAAACTAGGCCTAGCTCGCACTGTCTGCCATATGGACAAGGGCACCAGTCTCATATCATCTGGCTTGTGAATAACAAGAAACTGATGTTAGGGTGTATTGAAATGAGTTGTCATGGACTTTTTTTTCTATTTCCCTCCACGCAAATGCAGGTACATTTTCTATAAATTAGGCCTTCAACAATCTCATTTTCACGCCAATAGTGTCCCAGACGAGTAAAACTAACACTTTATGCTATAAAAGTCAATAGAGATAGAGATTTTAAAAATAAAAGCGTATGGACGTTATTTCTAAACAAAATACCATATGTTGACTATCATATATATTTCTGAAACGTTTAAGAGTGTCCAAGAGGTCAGAAACATTTTCCTCTTCTATTGACCGATTATTATCGTCCTAGCTTTACTGAACAAAATGGAGATACTACCTTTTGTAACGGGCAGACCCGAATTGCGCCAGTTATTAAGGGATTAAAAACTGTTTACTAATCCCGGACCCGAATTGCGCCAAGTCAAGTTCAGGTAGTCGGTGAGGGAGGTGGGGGGGATGATACAAACAAGCTCTCGACACTTCATATCGTTCCTTCCCTTAGTAAAGGAATGTAAAAACGCCCTAAGTGCCCCAACAAGACTTGTAACAGTAGTATTGACATCCGTCTGTCCAATACTTATTAATTGTCTCGACAACAGTGACTGCCACGGTGTATTTTTTTTTTTCGGGCTTTGCGTGAACTGTGATAATATTAGCGAGAATTATTGATATGGAAAGGATTTATAGTGAAAAAGGGAAAGTTCTGATTGTCTATTATAATTATACTTATCGACAGGTGAATCAATTAAAGTTGACGAGGGAAGAGAGGTGGAGAGGCACTAAAAAGGACTGCAAGGCTAAAATATTTACTCTTGATGGTGGAAATATTTTCTCGCGGACTGAAAACGAACACAACCATGAACCACTACTAGATCAAGACTTGAACAGAAGATCCATTAGCAACGCAGTTAAGAGGAAAGCTGAAGAGATTGAAGTAAGGCCTTCAAAGTTAATCCACACAGAGGTACAGACACAGATAAAAACTATAAAAACATTGACCCGCAAGGACATTAAATGTATCAGGAATAACATCAACTACACTAAACTAAAAACACTGCCAAAGTTGCCTAAATCTTCCGAAGAAATTCAATTTGCCATAGATTCAATTGAAATAAAAACTATTCAAGACGAAAACTTTTTGTTGAGAAACGAAAAAGAGAAGGGGATCGTGATATTTTCTTGTGACTCGAATCTTGAGTATTTGTGCCAGAATGAAATTGTGTTAATGGATGGAACCTTTGAATACGCACCGAAACATTTTCTTCAGCTTTTTACTGTACATAGGTATTTCGAAGGGTCATACATACCTCTAGTATTTTGCCTACTTAAAAACAAGAAAAAGCAGTGATACATTGACGCTATGAGAATCCTAAAGGAGGAGTGCGAGAAGAGACAACTTCACCTTCAACCTTTATACATTGTGATTGATTTCGAGCAAGCGATTCACGAGTGCATCGTGTCGACTTTTCCACAAACCAGGATAGAAGGCTGTCAATTTCATTTAGCGCAAGCATGGTAAGCGAAACAATTTTATTTTACAACCTTACATAAATAATGTTATATATTTTGTGACTTGATTATTATATTTTTCACTGTTGAAGATTTTTTAGATCTGCGTTTTACTTACTACCTGTTAGAGTTATAGGCCTCCTTATGTACTAATTATGCTAATAGGCTTTGGTATGAGATAGGTAGAATGCAGAGAAAGTGAATCCGAATTTGCATGTAGTGAGAGTGGAAAACCATTTAGGAAAAACCACCTTCAGTTCACTCGACCAGGATTCGATCCCCAACCTCCTAATCATCGGCTTGAATTTTTTTATTCAAAGTGTATATCTGGAGAGTTTTTTCTAAATGATGAATAGAACTGTATAATCGATCTTCAGAAAATAATTGAACTATGGGCAGTTTACTAATGATTAATTTGAAAATAATTTAAAATTTCTCAAAAATATCTTTAACAATTTTGATTTAAACATAGGCTACATTTTGGGTGTATTTAAGATGACAATTAATACTGTTTATTTGGTTTAGGGGGCAAAGTTCTTTTAAGGGTAGTAGATGACTAGTTTTCAAAAACTCAAAATATTTTGAAAATATTTTTAACGATTTTTTTTAAATCGGCGTGCATTTATAATGAATAATAACATTGTGAGGGGCCTACTTAGTTTTGGGTAAAACAAACTATTTCAAGGATAGTTTTTTACCCCCTCGGGTGGCCGGACGGTCTAAGGCGCAACTCTCGCACTAGACTGGCCCTCGAGACCGGGGAGGTTGGGGTTCGAACCCAGCCGGGTGCACTGAGGTGGTTTGATCCTAAATGGTTTCCCACTTTCTCTCCACGCAAATGCGGATGCACTTCCTATAAATTCAACCTTCCCAATCCCTAACCCATTAGAGTAATTAGTACATAGGCTATAGCCCGAACAGGCAGTAAGACGTGGTGCTAAAAAAAAGGATAGTTTTTGGTGACTAGTTTTCAAAAACCATTAGCAACTTGTGCGCTTAGTAAAATAAAACAAACATATGGTAAACAAATTTAAAACACTCAAATTAAAAATATTAGCCAAATAAAATGATTTATTATTTGGTTTTAACACAGAGATCCATATAAGTGTAATTATCAAATCGTCGAATGATATTGTCTCAGCTGACCCATTAATTAAAAAGTGAATATACGCTATGATAAAGTATCTGCGATTCTGTCGTAGGCCTACTTTTTATTTGTTATTCTTGGCCATTTTAAACATATGCCGGCCAAAAAAAGTGAAATGTTTTCCTGTCTGTGTGGGTGTCATCACAATTTTGTACATATGATTACGGCCACATTTTTTTTAGCTACGGTCACTGATAGGCTATTTTGTAAAATATATTTATGATCTGTATTAAATCAGACTATGATTCAAAGAATGCTACGTTCCTATTTTCCTCCCTGCTTCCTTTTAATATTTTTATCATTAACATCCACTATGATTCCTTTTAGATGGAGAAAGATTCAAAAGCTCGGTTTGACCGCCACGTACAAAGACGCAAACTGGGATGGAGGGAAATGGCTCCACTACTGTTTTGGGCTCACTTACTTGAGGCCCGAAGAAGTAGAAGACGCTTTCTGCGATCTGATCAGCATCCAACCAGCTGATACAAAACTGACGAGCTTCGAAGATTACCTAAGTGAAACATATATAAATTAGATGGAGCAAGCAAACAAATGCGTGCGAGAGCTTCCATTCTAGATTTAATTCATCATGTGCTTCTCCACACCCAAATTTTTGTCTTCGTACAAAATTTAAAATCGGTCCAAACTGACACGTACATTCGAATCAACGGTGTAATAGAAGGTAATGTGCAAAAGACGGATAATAAGTCGAAGTTGAAACAATCATTCATTGAAAAAAAAAACTTAAACAGTTTAGGAATGGAGAAATAGATATATTAAGCTTAGTGAAGTGTGTGTCCTTCCAAAACTCCTTTGTATGACTTGTTTATATTATGTTTGTTATGCTATTATTTAGCATACATATAGCTATTATTGACCATGTCTTAAAAAAGGAAATTTCACTTTGATATAATATTGTTTGATTTTGAGCCAAATATAGTTAACTAAATTATATTTTTTGATTTGTGTCCTTCCTACCGCCAGACATAGCAGTAATATTTGTTTATGTTCAGAGTTGGCGCAATTCGGGTCCTGTCTTGGGAAGGGGGGTATTGGCGCAATTCGGGTCCGGTCTGGGGGGGCACTTTTAAGCTCTTGGCGCAATTCGGGTCCGAGCTAAGAGAATTGGCGCAATTCGGGTGAGCCCTTTGTAACAACCTGTTGACCAATAATTATTATTCTTTCGTTTGGTGTTTCGTGATCCTACTTTTATATTATTTGAGAGATTTGTTTGAAATACTGACAGTATGTTCAGTTACGGTCTAGGGCTAAAACAAATTGTCAATAAATAAAATAAACAATACAATTAATTATCACATGTTTGAATAAGAAAAATCAAACAAAAATTAGTCATCAAATTAATGTAAATATAGAATTATTAAGATATCCCTTTGAGGGTTTTGGAACCCACCATCAACGGGGTCTCAGGAGAAATGGATACTTATTCTGGCTAAAAAGTTTGGGAAAATTAAAAAAAAAATTTATATATTTTATACATTATTAAAACACGAAAAAATCTAGAATCATGTTGAATATGTAAGATAAGTCTCGGTTGTCTTAATTGTAAATAAAGCTTTGTTCAGGTCTATATATCATAGTTCGTATAATAGCATATTTATCAAGTTGAGATCTATGTTTAGTCGGTTTAACGAGTCACGTGAAATAAAATTGCACATGTCAGTTGTTTTTTTAATTTGGGGAACTTAAAGAGTACGTTATGAACCATCGTATTAAATTAGCACAATACTTACAAACTAAATTAAGTCTAAAACAGACACCTCACCCAATTCCTCGACTCTAAATTTATCAATTTTAAGGGGAAAAGACACAGTTTCACAATTGTTGTTGTTAGCACCACGTCTTACTACCCATTCGGGTTATACGCCTGTGTACTAATTACACTAATTTGTTAGGGGTTATGAAGATTTAATTTAGAGGAAGTGCACCGGCATTTTGTGGAAGGAGAATGAAAAAACATTTAGGAAAACCCACCCAACCGGGATTGAACCCCAATCTCCCCTTCTTCGGCAGTCTGGACTACTGCGAGAGGAGTGCCTTAGACCACGCGCCCACCGAAGTGGGTAGTTTTACAAATTGATACAGAGAATGGTCGGTTATGCCAGAAATCGAACCCGGAGTCTCTTGTACAATAGTACAGTCTGAGTTAGGGTGTGGCCAACTAAAAAAAGATTCGACACAATCTTTAATGTTTCAGGTGGAGTTTTGTTGATTTTTTTTAATACCTCCCTTCTTTCTCTCCTCTCCTACTCCTCCCACCTTTTTTCATCCGTTTATTTTTCATTTCCATTAAAGTTAACATCACCCGAGCACTAAGTTATTCCACGTCATTTCACTTTCATTAGTCCATGTGGCAAAAGGGGTCCTTGCGCACTCGGCTGAGTCCAACCGTACCACGGAGCAAGGACTGAGAAGATCACGTACTTACATCCCCATGTTTATAGAAGATAGAGCGGGGATTTAACTACTTCGTTTTCATAAGCTCACACGCATTAGTCGCGTTCTCGGGGGTTCTTGACCAAGACAAAGGAATATGAGGCAAGAATTACCCTAAGCATGGGACGTTTACTGGATAGCTCGGTGGCTAGAGCATTGTCGTACTAAGACAAAGGTATCGGGTTCCATTCCAGTGTTCATGTGTTATTTTTCAATTTAAAAGATACAAGAATAAGGAATCTATATGATCAGAGGCTGATATTTAATGGCATATATAATATATCCATTATATATCGAGTAGCTTTGATTTCTTGTGTGTTACAATAATAAGATACTTAACACTGTGTGTGTGTGTGTGTGTGTGTGTGTGTGTGTGTGCGCGCGCGCACCATGTTTTACTAAACATCCGGGATAACTGCTTACTTGCACTCATGGCTAGGAAGGTAACATTTCCCAGGAATTGTCCCTGAATTTATGTGAAGAGAGAGTGTTCCATTTATAAAACACTACCTCAGCAAACCCAACTGTGATTCGAACCCGCACCAACAAACCGTACTATAAGGTATTACGCAATCACCTTTTTTACTATTTTGGAGCCCCCTTTCTAAATAAACATAAGCAAAGCTCGAACACCCCTTACCCTCCCTAAGATGCTTACATAATACTTGAACAGCCTCTAAGATCTTGTCACCTTTGTCTACGTGACCACAGGTACACATATATTTTTAATCCACTGTACAAATAGTGTAGCTGCATTTCGGTTCTAGTTTCTAAATTGGCTAGATTGGTCCTCATAGGTCCGGTATTTTGTCTATCCAGCGCCCGGATGTTTGGCCCCACGATTTTTGCAAATGCGTGAAACAATTTTAACGAGAGCTGGTAGGTACAGTTATTTATTTTTACTTTGGTGCCAAACGACTTGTGTACGGTGCAGGATTCTTTGATCTGGATATTCCTTTGGCTGCAAAAAAAAAAGTAGTTTGGTTTAAAGTTTTAAGCGATAGATAGAGCACCTTGGTCGTACTTTTTTAAATGTTTACATCTATTCTGAGACTAAGGTCTTAAACCACGTGGAAAACGGTTATTTTCTATGGATATAATGTGGGATTTAATAAATAGTGTATTAAATTATTTAGTTTCTTTCTTGATCAGCAAAGAACATCAACTTCAAACAGAAGGCGAAATTATCGGGGATATTTCAACTTGAAATTCAAAGGGCATTTTTAAATTATATTACGTTAAAATTCCTTAACTTAAAAATACGGAGAGCGAGATATACTGTTCACAGAATAAATACTTAATATTTTATCTATACCTTTAGCTCAAGATAAATTAATAACTTAATCTGTGAGGTGCCTTAAAGTAAATGCGCCTGCATTTTTGTGGAGACAGAATGGGGAGTTCGCTTATGGAAAACAATTCCCGGTGCATTTGGCTGGAATTTGAAACCCAAGCCTCCCGTCAAATCCAACCAGGGACCAAAGTCGTTAATATTTTAATTTTTAAAAATTATAATATCGCAAAATTTGTGTTTAAATGTTTTGATTAACTACTCAAAAAGAATATTTTTTTGGTCGCGTGTGTTTACTTTCAGTAAGACAGTCAGCCATCATGTTTAGCTGAGATTAGGTTTTGTCTAGCTATAATTAACCATTTAATATTATTTTTACCATATAAAATGTTTTATTTACCCACGAATGCATTTTTTTAAGTTAATTAGATACATAGTTTATTTTCTTTGGATTGAAAAGGTAGAAGTTTTTCAAAAAAGGTATTAGTTTTAAAAAAAGTATTCGATTACTATGTAAGCTTGATGAAATAAAAACTATAACAGCGCATTGCTTTATAAATAACCGCAGAGATTATGACATCCACTCCATTTAGCTATCTGCTAAAGAAATAACCAAACCACAAATACTATTTTTTTTCACCATGTACTCCCTGGAATATTTATTCAGAGCAAAACCTTAGCTCGTGTCTGTCTACTGAGCTAATGATCCCGGGTTTGATTTCCGGCATGGCTGAAAAGTTTGTTATTGGTAAAATGTTGGTTTCCCTTTTTACACTGATAAATTAACGGCCATGGGCTGGATATTGTGTCTGTTCTAGATTTATTTTAGTTTATAAGTTGTGTGCTGTTATAATCAGACGGCACAAAAATTGCACTTTAAACACCTCAAATAAAACAATAAAAATATTAATCCAGTTCTCTTGATTTGTCTGCTGAAACACCGTGGTTGGATTTTAGCACTGTAGTAACTGGTTCTCAACATAAACTAAGCTTATACCCTATCCTCAGATAGAACAACCTTTCAAAGAATATTTAAAAACAAATTAGGGGAAATAGCTACAATCAAGAACTGTTGCTAAATTCAACCTCCAAGTATCTAAATAACGCCATTTGGGAAGAGCTGAATTAGAATATCACACTTTTATTTTATAAAATATATAGTATTAACGCTAACGAATTTTTAAAACTGTCAGAAAATGTACTTCCTGCCATGGATCGAATATAACTGGGCTAGCTGTTGAATTGGTCTTAAACTTTGAAACAATCGTCTTAGCAACCATTATACCTAAGAGGATCTACTTAACAATTTTCATAAAAATACAGTTTTTTAAAACAATTTTATTTTCTGTCATTATTGATAGCAATTTTACTATCTTACTAAGGTAGTAGTATTTTAAACCTAATATATAGTAATAGTGACAGATGCATACCATGCAACATCACATATGAACACATTAAATTATATCTAGTAGCTTTTCCTATGAAAATTGTACTGTAGCTATATTTCAGGTGGGGGATTATGATGTAATATTTACTAATACAAAATATAAAAACGAATTAAATATTTGTAGGTATTTGGCCTTCCCTAAAAGTGGAGTCCCATTCGATAATAGCCCGTTTTATAGATATTCATTCAAAAAACTTTATTTAAAACAAAAATAAAGAATCCGTACGGTAGTGACTCTTCCCTCAAGTCTTTGCGTCATGCTTCCAGTTGGCACCATTTATGGGCGTCGCGACTCTACTATATAAGGGCGTCCATTCCACTACATAGCACTTAGCAGCCACGTACCATCCCTCTAAACACCAACCAATTGAAAAAGATGGATGCGTGTCAAATGGCACAGGAAATAAAAAAGGAGGTTTTAAAAACAATAAATCCCGATTACTAATAGCTTAATAGATGTATAATAAGATAATGAGTTATACTACTGTATCTTATTGTTTAATAAAGTATTACTACACATCAAGCATCAATTCATTCCTTGTAAAAGTATTACGTATATTTACAATGATATTAATAATTGCATTACTAAATTTAAGAGTAGGCGTATATATTTATGATAGCTAGTGAATAATGAATACGGGGAAAAATAGAAAAATACAATTATAAATAAGTTGTAGTAAGAAAAAATATAAATAGTTAAAAACCTAAACCTTGGATAGAAATTGATGTTAATTTTAATATGACTAGATTCACATTTGTTTGAATATGCCTTTATTTTTTAAAAGGTTAAAAGAAAGTTTAAGATCAAATTTTTTGAGTAATAAATGATAAGAAATATGTTTAATATAATTATTGGGTTGGTGTTTAACAATTTGTGTTTATAAAGTAGATAATGTGTGATTGTATTTATAAAGGCTCTTTATATATGCCTAACAATTAATTAAATAATTCAAATATGTATTATATTTTAAGTTTATTGAAACTATTTGTAAATAATAAGGCTATTGTATTATTAGATAACCTAAAAAAAGGACAAATGGATAAACCATTTAGGGAAAAACACCCTTAATACGCCCGGCTTGGATTAAATCTATAAATGCCCAATCATTGGCAAACAAGACTAAATGTGTTTAAAACTTATTCAACATACCTACCGATGCGGCTAATATAATATAATTATGTGATATAATTAATGCCTTTGAAACTTAAATTATAAATATTTAAACTAATTTAAAAAAATCTAACAACTTTATATATATCAATTCGTGTATTTAAGTAATTTTCTGGTGATTATACTTATGTTTTAAACTGTCCCCAATTCAGGCTACTTAGTTCGTGCTAATGACTTTTACTACATATTCCCAAAGGAACGTTGATAAAACTAGCGCATATGACCATTTGTTTATCAGTAAAATAAATAAATGTCACGGTTTACGAACGGACTATTTCGCCCCTTTACTTAAAAATGAAACCGTAGACAACGCAATCTTTGCCTAAAATTTTTCATAAGGTAGTTGAAACCAAATAATATACATTGTAATTTAAACGTAATGGGAAAAAAGCGCATCACATTTCACCATATAGCACGAATGAAATAATATAGAAACATTCTGGAAAAAGTAACGTTATGGTTCACCATATGGCAATTACTGTTCACTACACTACGTCAGCAGATGTTGTTTATTTTAATGGTTTTGTAGCCAATAATTAAGCACTAATTTTCCTTTCAATTATTAACTATGTAATTGCTATAACCTCTAATCAAATTTAAGATGTAGAACAATAATTCTAAAAACCTATTTGGGGAACCTTATGAAAATACTATATACTATTATTTAAGTCCAACTCTTAT
>CABEEJ010000448.1:156965-177178 GCA_901482245.1 Timema douglasi
CCCCCCCCCCCCCCCCCCATTCCCCCATTAAGAGTACGCCTACAAGTTTCGAGGCAGTAATAGGACATTTTTAATTTCTCAGCTTAAGACAAAGTGTTATAATTAAAAATAAGTTTCGATCTAGAGATTAATATGTATGTGTCCTCAAACTTCCCCCTCTCCTACCCCCCAAAAATTAGATTTTTTGTTCTCATCCGATAAAAAAAATTGAAATATTTTAAAACGTTTTTAACGATTTGATCCACAATGAGTATCTGGTAAGATTTTAACGATAGGGCCTATAAATTATTTTATATAATATAGTTTCTTTTAAAAGAAAATTACTTAATAGTATTTGATGACTGAGTTTTAAGATATTTGTACAGTTTTGAAAATATCTCTTAACATTTATTTTGAAATTAGTATTTTGGTAATATTAAAAAAAATTAAGGCTAGTTTAGTTCTGACAAATTTTAGAAAATTTGAAATAATTAAAAAATGGACCTTAAAATTTAGTTAAAAAATGGGTACCATGGAATTGGTTTTCATGATCAATTTTTTTTCCGTGTTTAAAAATTTAATTATTTGAAGGTTATATACATTAAAATGAATCGAAAATTTGATTTTTCTAAATGGTATAAACAATTTTGTTTAAAACTATTATTTAAAGAGTGTTTATTGTAATTAACAAGATGATATGGTATTTTCCGTAGCAAAACATTCTTCGGGTTAGTTTACAGAAAACCTATTTTTGAAAATTTTGTTTCAAGCTAAAGTTTACTATATGAGAAAGTTTGTATGATTATGTTGGACTATCTATTTTTAAATATTTTTAATATATGTATTGCAAGGGAAACAGAGGAGTAAGACCTTAAACGTCGGTTGTGTGAAGAAGAGAAAGAGGGAGATATAAAGAGGAGGGGGAAATCAGCCTAGCGCGGTAAAATATGAATTTTCGTGTCGTTTTATTAGGGCAGGAAACGCTTAGGTACCAAGAGTTTAGGGAGAATAAGTTCAAGACTTATGACTTATGACGCAACAAGCACAACGCGCCCGCTTTAAATATAACAAGGAGGCAACGCAGTTAACCATCCAAAACACCAAAACAGAGAAAATGATAATCAGGGGAGCTTAACCCTAATCCTGCACCAATTATAGATGCACTCCTATTGTTTTCAACTGGGTTTGTCAAAATTAAGTGTAGCCTCTTATTTCCGTGACAATTGTTATTTTGTGCACCACGTCTTAATACCCGTCTGAGATATCCGTATATTTACGCTAATTTGGTAAGTACGTGGAGGTGGACATTATATAATATGTAAACCCATCTGCGTAGATGGAGGTTGAAATCCAATTAAAGAATAAAAGTAGCCTCAGTATACTCAACCAAGATACGAACCCTGAATTACCAGTCATCAGCAAACGAGACAAGATGAGGTTGACGCCTACCCAACATGTTCACCGATGCACAGAGTAGCACACAATGGTTAAATAAAGTAGAAATATTGACACTTTCAGAGCCATCTTTAAACACACCTTCTTAATTACTCGTAATTCTTATAAGAATAACGACTTAGATAATAAGTAATTAAGCTAAAGTTCCATATATGACATTATAGCTACTAGCTATATTTTCCAGTACTAACATACCAAGTAGTGTTCTAAAACTGTAGTATTAAAAGTTTATATATATATTAGTAGTTTATTATTATTATTTGTAAGGTAGCTGTGCACTTTTCAGTCTTGGTCTGTCATAACATAAGTCTCACGAATGTTGGCCAGCACTATAATAAATGAAATTGAAATTATTATTATTATCAGGTGTTTTGTTTTACGGCAGGTCCTCCTTTTGTCAGTGAACTTAGCTCGCCAATGCACCCTATCCTCTGGCTCCTCCTTCAGTTTCCAGAATGTTCTTCTTTCCTTCAAGTCATTCAATTTTTGATTCTTTCTTCTTCCTAGGCTTCTCTTTACTCTAACCTTGCCTCCTATGACGTTTTGCATAATACAGTTGCTCCTAAGGATGTGTACAGTTAAGTTTGCTTTGTACCGAAGAATCACATACAAAATGGTTCTTTCCTCGCCTTCTTGTTAGGAGGATGTCTTCTTTTGTCACCCTGTCTGTCCATCTGCTCTCAAGTTTTCTCCAGTACCACATTTCAAAATTTAAGCGTATGAAAAGATGGAAATATGCGTGATGAAACACAACACGTAGGACCCACTTCAGTGGCGTACAGGAGACACAAAACCAATTAAAAGAGTTAATTTAAACACGTGTACCATTCAACCTTGTTTCAAACATACATCCAAGTGATTTTACTAAAATGTGTATATACCATACTCGATATCTCTTGACCTTTTGACTAGATATGTTCTATGGGTTACTGCTGTTTGTTCTCTTGAAAAGAGCAGTTGATACTATACTGTGAAGGCTTGCATTAAGGTACAAGGCGGCCATTTTGAGCACTTCCTATAATCTTAAGCAGCTCCACATTACTGGAGTACAAACATGACTATAGCTCGGGCACAAAGTCAAATGGGACACATGTGTGTATGTAATTTGTTTTGTCTCTTGTCCACCACTGAAGTGGGTTCCAGATGTCACGGGACACCCTGTATGTATTAACATTTAAATTGTCAACTTAACACAATCAACTTACACATATATTACGATTTTAACCTCTAAAACAATAATTATTATACTGTTTCAAATTTCTTCTGTATCTTCTGTTGACTATTTCCCAAACAAATCAGTTTCCAGATAATATTTTGGGCTTGTGATGAATCCCCCTCCCCGCTCCTAGAAACCCTTACTCCCCAGGCTGACAAGACTCATCACGCAAATTGTTTTCCCACGTGGCGCGTCTCATAAAGTGTGTCGGTTTGGTCGATAACGCTCACTTTCTTACTACTATACGCAGCATTATTTCATTAGCGCAGCATCCTCATCCATATTTTCAATAATCTAAGCTTAAAATGTGTTATCGTTTTGATTATTTGGAGAAAAAAAACATTAGAATATTAGAGACAAGGGTCTTGCAATGTTGAGTTGCCCCTAATGACATCATAAAGCTGTGCCGATGTGATATTTCACTCCCACTTTTAAGGGTTTATGTTTGTTGTTAAAACATTTACTCTCAGAGTTATTTAAGACTTAGTTTAAAAGCTAAGTAGGAGAAAAGTTTTTTTGTAAACTCGCCTGTTTTAGATTGACTAGAGGATGGGAAAACCACTGCGTAAGTCAGATGCTCAAAACCACCGCCCTAACCTTCAACGGTAAACAAGTGCAATGCTTAACACAATTATTTGACCACGTTACTACTGGAGTCTAGTATTAAGTTTATATTTATAACGCTCGCTTTATAAACGCAGAGCTCTTAAACGTGAGCATGAAAGCTGACGTGTGTTATGGGTGTATTCAAACCCAGTTCTAAGAGGCTTAGTTTCGAATCATGTCAAGGGTTATTCAAGAGACTTATTTTGAAAGCAGGAAAATTATAATAGATGTGAAATTCACTATAATTAGTACCTCAGACACTTGTAAATTCTCTCATATCAAGCGCTTGCATAATCAAAAATAATACATAAACAGAGAATTATGGCCGTGTTTGAATAGCCAGCTCAAGGGCCCTTGGAAGATAAATACACTTGAAATTTGCATTGACCTTGACTTGTGTGTGGCTATGCTCTTCTCACAGGGCACTTTACTAAAGGGCACATACGGTTTGCACTTTCTCGCACTCGAGTTAAAATAAAGTGTTCTTTTAAATGAAAGTACTATATATTGTGTGTAATTAGAAAAATATATATACAAATTATTAAATAAAACAAAAATGTTGTGTTATTGGTTCATATTGTGCTAATTATTGGTTAGATTAGTTCAACTATAGAGTACTCTCTTGTGACGCCATGAACAAAACCCTATCAGAATTCAATCTTGTTGCCATGGCAACGCGTGTTTAAGATGTCGCCACCAGGAAGATCTGGCTGTACTATGGTGTTTGATTAAAGTATTCAGTAAACAAGTATGTCTACAAGTGTGTAGTGCGCACAATATTCATACATGACTTATATCAAATCACGGCTTTTAAAAAACGATATTAAGAAGGGGGGGAAGGGGACGCGAGAAAAGGCCAGTTTTTATGGCGAAGCAATTTTTGGGCCAAAATAAATACAATTTTGCTCCAGTACAAATATAGATTTGCCATAAAACTGCACAAACACTGACTATTTCCACATCCCCGCCCTGCCCACCTTAAGGCAACCACCTCGGTCAGCGAAAAACTATCAATCGCTGTCAGGACACACTGGTTAAAATACAATGGTCTGTGTCGTTTTATGGAACTACTTTTATATTCTGTTCAAGCATATACACCCTTAAACCCTTCACCTACAACCATCCTTTGTCTTGTCAATGAGAAATGGGGAAAAGAAAACAACGTAACTTCCTATCTCAAGGTAAAGAGGAAGGATCACTGCTATTTCTCAAATTTCTTAAAATGTTATGGTGTGGGCCTATAGAAAACTACTGTAGGCCTGTTTATTAGAGTAAGATTAAATCTAGAGATTTTTTTCATCAGGCCTAGTCTCGTGGCTGATGTTACATTTTCCTATATTTTTTCTCTATTAATTAAACTCTAAATATAAGGTTGTAAAGAATGAAGAGAGGAAAAGATCCCTACTAAAATCTTTCGACTTTATTTTGGTGTGACCCGCTTCTGTGGTTGCATGGTCTAAGGCATCATTCACACTGTGGACTAGTCTGTCAATGACGGGGAGACCGAGGTTCAAACCCCGGTCGAGTGAACTGAGGTTGATTTTCCCCAAAATCTTTTTCCACATTCCCTCCACGTAAATTCAGTTACACTTATCCTAAATTCAATCTTTCTAATCCCTAACACATTAGCGTAATTATTATATATGTGTATATGTTGGACGGGTAGTAAGAAATGGTGCTAAAATATTAGGCTGGACCATATTATGAAATAAAGCATCGTAGAATTAAATACTCTTATTTAGAGCTGAACCTCTGCTCGGCAATTTCTCGCTTACCTAGGTGGTCCCCTTAATGAACACTCATCAAGTGGGATGTCAGGACTGCGACGTAGACCAGGTGAGAATGTATAATCAGCCACATTTAGGATTATTATTATTATTATTATTATTATTGTCGCCGCGTCTCACTACCCGTTCGGGTTATACGCACTTATGCTAATGTGTAACATGGTAGGGTGATTGTGAGATGAAATGGAGGACCTACAGTTTAACGTGGGATCCGAACCACGGTGGAGGCCTGGCATTCCACACATATCACAAGTTGTGATCAATACGGGTCTTGTCAGAGGTGAAGGAAGGGTTTGGTAATCGGCTAAATCTGTGCCGGGACTGAGGAAACACATTAAGTACTTATATTGATTTTGATAAAACAGTCTAACTCATAGGAAGAGACAATCTTAGTTACAAGTCAATCAATACAAACTGATACCGACTTGTTTCACGCTCTTTGACCTTTGCCGGTCAACCAATCAATACCTAACAAAATTCAACTGGGGATGTATTTGTCTAACGATATACTAATGCCACGTTAAATAGGAAACTCACGGCTTTTTAAAATTGATCTTGTTTAATAATCAATCAAATGTGCTGGTTCTTTCATTCCAACAGCTATATTAAATAAAGGCAAATAGGCATGTGTTTAAAAAGGTAATTATATTTTTCAGAAAGATTTTTACAATACATTTTTGTAATAGTTATTTTATCAGTAAGTTTGACACGTAGGGTTATTGTTCTTGTAGTAAAATATTTAGCGAATATTTTTTAAACACAAAGTTTTTATTAGTAAGGTCTACACGTCTTACAAGCAAACAAACTTAAACCAATATTTTAAGCTTATTATCACACATTCCTACATGTTTGATAAATTAATCATTATTATTATTATTAGCACCGCGTCTTACTACCCGTTCGGGTTATACGCACTTACGCTAATGTGCAATGGTAGGGTGATTGTGAGATGAAATGGAGGACCTACAGTTTAACGTGGAATCCGAACCACAGTGGAGGCCTGGCATTCCCCACATTCACAAGATGTCTTGTCAGAGGTGAAGGAAGATTTTGGTAATCAGATAAATCTTTGCCGGGACCGAGGATCGAGCCCCGGCCGCCAGCATAAATAAATTAATCAACGGTTGAAACCGTAAACAAATATAAAACATCTTCTTCAGGTGCATTCGGAATCTAGACACGCCCCCCAAGACTTGAGGTCGACCACTTTAAATACCTAATCGTGTGAACGGATTATATATATATAGCTCCTCAAAAAGACTATTCCAGAAATACAAATGTTTGGTGTTACTTTTTATAGTTCTATTAGTTGTATGTTTGATACAAGGATTTGATATATTTAGGAATACTTGTACGTTTAGTAACAAAGTTATTATTAACTAGTTAATTTAAGGAGTAACGAGGAGGGTAATTCATGGGAAGATCTCGTGGAGAGAATACAGGAATAACACATCTATAAATCACACCCACGCGTGGCCACGTCTTTGATTGATATAGTAACAAAATATTTATTAATACCTTATTCTAAGATTATGTGGATGAATATGACAATAAATATAAAATTGTATTGCAACACGTTTTAAAACAAAACAACACTTATTTGCATTCAGTCAGGATTCGACTCTCTACCTCCCAGATCAAATTAAATCAAGCTACTCTGCCAAATACTAACCTAAGGCACTCCTTATATTAAAAAAAAAAGCTTTTATTCACACTTTTCCGTGTGCTAAATTAAGAGAACTGCGAGAAATACATAATTCCACTTTTCATTTGAACGTGAGTTCTACCTCAGCCCACACTAGTAGTTACATCTACAGATAAAAAAAAGAGTGAACAATATTAAAACAGGACAGACAATTATATTGTAACGCTACATAAGCCGTTGGTATGTATGAGATGTATGAGTACGAAACATGTAACATGTCGCAGACCGTAACTAAAACATTTCTCATTTGTACAAAATGCTCGAAGACTAGAAGGGAGAGGATGGGTTTTTTTTAATAAAAAAAAAAAAGGATGTATTGTTTGTCTGTATCTAAAATGGAAGACGTGGAATATGGCGGAATGAAGAGAAGTATATTAAGGCGCTTTGCCGACGGTGATTTCATTCCCTCTCCAGGATTCTCTGAATACACTTCAAGCTCAGTGAAATGAAGTTCTTGGTAAGTAGATATATTATTGTGACACACATATGCTTGGATGCAAACAGATCCAGAACTTATCATATGTAGATGAATAGCTATTTTATTATTTTACATCGCATCTTACCATCTTTACGTACCATACGCATTTTATTATTATTATTATTATTATTATTATTATTAGCACCGCGTCTTACTACCCGTTCGGGTTATACGCACTTACGCTAATATGTAAATGGTAGGGTGATTGTGAGATTAAATTGAGGACCTACAGTTTAACGTGGGATCCGATCCACGATGGAGGCCTGGCATTCCCCACATTCACAAGTTGTGATTAAAACACGTCTTGTCAGAGGTGAAGGAAGGGTTTGGCAATCATTTAAATCTGTGCCGGGACCTAGGATTGAACCCCGGACCCCCAGCACACAAATCCTACACCTTACCCCTAGACTACCAGGTCACCCATACGCATTTTAGTTACTCTACTGGAGGGAGGACATGGAAGGTAGGATCTGAAGGAAGGGGTACCTGTATTTTTTTTAAATGGAGAGTGGGAAACCATTTAGAAAAAAAACACTTTCAGTACAAGCAGCTGGGATTCGAGGTTTGACCTACTTGTCACCAGAAAAACCAGATAATATAAGCTTAAGCCTTACATTTAATCCACGTGCCCACCAATGCTGGTAAGTGGATCGCTGGTAAAATACTCGTATATATATCAAAAGCAGCAATCTACGAATTATTTATTATATTTAGACTAAAGTTTAAAAACTTGGACAGACGAGATAATGTAACTATAATTACTTTATCAGTAGTAGAGAAACAATTAAGTGCTAGTTTGGGCTTTCAAAAATTTAAATATCCACCATAAGGTAGTAGGATGACAAACATGAATATGAAGGAATACAGCAACATTCGCCCGGATGAAGGATGGAAAATTACAATGTAGAAGGATTAAAACACACCGTAGCCTTCTAAACGTGTTATTTTTTATCTATACCCCGTCCCACTACCCTCATGTTTACTTACACATATGATTTAGGAATGTGAAAGAGTTGGAATTAATTCGGTAAAAATCATTCTCAATATATTCTACAGAGATATGAATCAAGATATCTCTCTCTAATAAGCAATGCAGTTTATTTATAGAGTAACGTCATATACCGTATGACCACTGAAGTAGGTGGTTTTATAATCCATTCCAACTACCGTCTTAATTACTCGCATAAATTTAGTCAAAATAACCCGCCTCGGTGTCTTAGTTGGCTAATGCTCTAGTCGTGTTGAGCTCGACTGCTGAGGATGGGGAGATCGAGGTTCGAATATCGGTCGTGTGAACTGGGGGTGGTTTTTCACTCTACCTCCACGCAAATGCGGGTTCACTTCCTCTAATTCAACCTTCCCAATTCCTAATCAATTAAAGTAATTAGTACTTAAAGCGTATAACCCGAACGGGTAGTAAGACGCGGTGCTAAATATTATTATTATTTAGTCATAATAAAAGGTTGAGGCGGTGGAATTGAAAAGATCATTGAAAATCGCTGGAAAAAATAATCCCATTGACACTATTTGGGATCATACTTTGATTTATCATGTCAGACTTTTTCTGGCTCACACACACACATTTATACACATATACGGGCGGCTTCGAATACTGATAAAAACTAATGATTAAAGAGTAATTTCCAAAACTTAATACCCGCTTCAGTGGCCGAATAGTCTAAGCCATCACTCTTATGTCGGGCTGGCCTGCTGAGAATGGAATGATTGTGGTTGGGTCTGCTAGTGGTGTTTCTTTTTTACTAAAAGGTTTTCCACTCTCCTTCCATGCAAATGAGGGTATATTACCTCTAAAATGATTCCTCCCTCATACTTAAACCAATAAAGTAATTATCATATGCGTTTAACCTGGAAAGTTAATAAGACGTGGTGATTATATATGTCACTGTGAATGTGTTGAGTGTGCACAGTCACCAGTGATTCTACAAAGTCACTGGTTCTGTTGAAGAATGTAAAATATGTATTTACTATTTCACATACTTGCTGAACATTTTACAAAATCACCGGTGAATTTATAAAATTACCATCAGCCACAGGTGAATGTTAATGATTCACGTCAAGATTAGGTTTAGTTAGGTTAATTTAGGCAAGTTAAGACTAGTTTGTTTTAACTTAAGTTAGGTTAGACTAGGTTAGGGCTAGGTTATTTTGGATTTATGTTATATGTTTTCATCAACATATATTAGTTATTTAAAAAAAATCCTCGGTAAATTTAGATTATACAGTTCATATTTTCACCAAACTGCATTGAAAAAGTTATAAAAATCATTGGTAAATTGATATAAATCCTATTGTTTGTTAAATAAACCATTGATTTGGGTGGTTTTTTACATTCGCCAGTTATTTTTCAAAATAGCCTATTCATAACATTTACAGTAATATATATATATATAATACGTATATAAATTTATAAGTATTATATATATATATATATATACATATATATATATATAATACGTATATAAGTTTTTACGTATTGGTGAACTACATATATTTATTCTACTCGTTATATATTATCTTACCTTTAATTGAGAGTTCTAATTTTCACCTGAATGAAGGTTCTGTTTAAAAACTTCCTGAGAGTTGATAATTTACCATTTGTTTTCCTCCCGTGGTCCAGGTATCCGCAATTCTCCTTGCTGTGGTGCTGTCCTCAGACGCGTCAGGACTCAGTCCGACCCAGGAGAAGGAGGTACACAAAAGAAGTCTCAACTGGCTTAGTGGTTCGGGATCCCACAGCTTCGGAGGAGGAAGCTTAGAAGGGGGGAGTTTTGGAGGAGGAAGCAGCTTTGGAGGAGATTACTTGGGAGGAGGAGGCAGCTTCGGAGGAGAACACTTTGGAGGAGGAAGCTTTGGCGGGGGCTTCTTTGGCCACTCGTCACCTCAACTGAGCATCATCAACTTCCACGGTTCCGGCTCCGGCTACGACCACTATTCCGGTTATGGAGAGGGTTTCGGTGACTCCGGCTCTTCCCACCAAGGGAAGGTGGTGCATCACGCAGTCCCCGTGCCTCACCCTGTGCCCTTCCCCGTGCCTCAACCATATCCCGTCCATATAAAGGTACCCGAACGGGTAGAGGTACCCGTCATCAAGACTGTGGAGGTCCCCGTCGAGAAAAAGGTCCCAGTTAAAGTCGAGAAGCTCGTACCTTACCCGGTGGTGAAGCATGTCCCGGTTTACTTGGAGAAACACGTGCCCATCCACGTGCCCAAACCTTACCCGGTGAAGGTGCCTGTTTACAAGCACATCCATCATTACATCACCAAGAAGAGCGGAAAGAAGTATTTTCATTAGTTAATAGTGCCTAGCGTTACTTACTTTCTTGGACTGATATTGTTTAAAGTATGTTTTAAACCATTCATCTTTGTTACATATATGTTGTTTTTTAATCCAAAAGATATTGCGATAAGAAGAAATAACTTGACAGGAATTGGCCGTTTGTCTGAGAATAGGTCCAACTACTACTATTATTCAGTCCCTCAGTTCGAGATCAAACTCTTATCTTCAAGGTCATAACTACGCCAGGTACACGTGCATAAATACCGGCTCATTTTCAGAAAATGTAATAATCGAATATTTGTATTCAAGTTTGTTTTACCTGTCATAGTTGGCACAAATTAATTTGTAACTAACATTTGTTACAAAAAAAAAAAGGAAGAAAAATATATTTCCTATTAATATTTAAATAGATGCATTGTTTTGTAATATTTAAATAAACTAGAATATTTGTTGTTAATTTGTATGTAACTTTGTGAATAAAAGATTTTTTTAAAGGAATTTATGTATTCAAATAATATTATTTTATATAAGTAAAAGTTAATTTAATTTATTTGAGGTATTTAACGTACACTAATTGAATTGACTGTTTATATCAACATACCACTAATAAACTAACTTAAATATAGAGCAGACACAACATCCAGCCCCCGGCCGTTAATTCATCACTGTGAAAGGGGAAACCCACATTTCACAAATGATATATTTTTCGGTCTTGACAGGAATAGAGCTTGGGACCCTTTGCTCAGTAGACAGACACGATACCTATGGATCTAAGGTATCGGACAAGTATAAGTTAATATTCAAACAAATGTTTATAATGGAAGACACAACACTTTAAAGAATAACATTCTTATGAACTCATTACTCTGATTACATTTATTTTTAAATGAACTTGTATATTATTATTATTATTATTATTATTATTATTACTATCATTATTATTACCACCACGTCTTACTACCCGTTTGGGTTGTACGCACTTACGCTAATGTGTAATGTTAGGGTGATTGTGAGATGAAGTGGAGGACCTTCAGTTTGAGGTGGAATCCGAACCACGGTGGAGGCCTGGCATTCCACACATTCACAAGTTGTGATTAATACACGTCTTGTCAGAGGTGAAAGAAGGGTTTGGCAATCAGATAAATCGGTGCTGGGACCGAGGATTGAACCCCGTACCCCCAGCACAGAAGTCCGACACCTTACCCCTAGACCGCCAGGTCACCCAACTTGTATAGAATTAACCATATTTTACAGCACAAATGGATTAATAAAAGACTGAAATTCCTAATTGTGGTAACAATAACTTAATTATTGTTTCTATTAAATTTGTTTTATTAGAATACAAATATGTGAAGGAATATGTTACATTTATTTTTGAAATACTAAGATTATCTGAAAATACAGATTAGCAAAATTCACTCATGTAGGGATCCGAACCTCACATCCTTGGCAGATATATCTTCAGTTTATTAGAGGTTTACTGACTAAACTGTAATATAAGTTTGTTCTTGTTATGAATTGTCTACAATGTGATCTACTACAAAATTAATTTCTGTTAATATCTCATCAGTAGGAATATGCTTTTGTAGCCGTGGTTGGTACTCCTGGCTCTGAAGTCTTGAAAGAGAAAAACAAGGGGGGATATAATTAATGGTATCAGCTCACAATAATTGAACCATACAAACTGAACTGCCACCTTATGTTGGCAAATATATTGCAAACTCTGCGGATAGAAGGTTTCATGTGGTCAGCACAACAAACCCTCCAGACATTAATCTCATTTTTCTAGACCAAGGCCACTACTTTTTCATTCAAGAAGGTGTGACAAATTTAGGCCAGTACCCGTATAATGTAGTTGTTATATATTAATGTCCCTTCAAGAGAAATATCTGGTATTATAATAACGATCCATTGACCTTTTGAAAATATAGTGAGGTTACCTTGAAAACTATATCATTTGAAGGGGTTAATGATTTTTAATATTTAGAAAGAATTTAAACTAGCAATAACGATATTAGATTGAAAATTAGGAAAATAATACAGCCGGGAAATACATGCTATTACTCGGTCAGTGGGTTGCTGACATCTTGCCTGCTTTCAAGGAATGTAAAACTCGGAATATACAAAACAACAATTACTTAACCGATGTTTCTCTATGAGTGTCAAACGTGTTCTCTTAACTTACAAAACGAAAATAAATTCAGGGTGTTACATTTAGTCTAAAAATGGATAATAAAACTGGTGATCAGAGGAGGTTACATAATGATCAGCTACATACCCTGTACTAATCATAATCCACTGTTGACAGTAGAATCTCGCAGAACATGCAACGTGAATGGAATAAGCTAGAAACGTGTTCAGGGTATTGACTAGCAAACCCAATATCAGGATAACATTAGGATAAACCTGAAATAAACATTGTGTAGTGTGGTGGACTGGATATAACTAGCTCAAGATAGGGATAGAGTGTAATGAGGTGGACTGGATATAACTAGCTCAAGATAGGGATAGAGTGTAATGAGGTAGGCTTGATAGAACTAGCTCAAGATAGGGAGAGGGTGTAATGAGGTGGACTGGATATAACTAGCTCAAGATAGGGAGAGGGTGTAATGAAGTGGACTGGATATAACTAGCTCAAGATAGGGAGAGGGTGTAATGAGGTGGACTGGATATAACTAGCTCAAGATAGGGTTAGGGTGTAATGTGGTGTGCTTGATATAACTAGCTCAAGATAGGGTTAGGGTGTAATGAGGTGTGCTTGATAGAACTAGCTCAATATAGGGATAGCGTACTTTTGTAAGTGCCATAGAGTAAGTAAGCAAGTAAATAAGTAGAGTGAAATTAAATAAGTTTTTATTTTTAAGGATCTTTTGAAGCACCGATAAAAAATGTATGTATATAGCTTACACATAAAATTCCACTAAATCTGTTGAGAACATATTCTATAATGTCTGACTTCGTGTAACTGATATTTTTTACAAATGTCAACTCCCGATTAGTTTTGACTCATCATATAGAATAGTGGTTATAAACGATTAAAAAATAAAAAATTCTTACTCCTTTGAAAAAAATTCTGAACAATTTTTTATAAATATTACTTAAAAAATTATAACTTTCAAATGTTAATATTTAGAATGATATTATGTATTATTAAATAAAATAGCTATGTTCTGATGAAAAATATTTTTATAATTCCAAAGTTCTTATGCATACCCTAAGTCTACAAAAATAAGCATAAACACCACTATCAAATTCGAATCTCGGTCGGGTACTGAGGGTGGTTTTTTCAAAATGTTTTTCCACTCAACCTCTACGCAAGTGTGGGCTCACTTCTTCTAAATTAAACCTTCCAAATTCATAATCCATCAGTGCAATTAATACTTAAGCCTATAACCCGAACGGGTAGTAAGATGCGGTGCTAAATAATAATAGAAAGAATAATAATAGGCCTAATAATCTATTAAATAGTAAAGAAATATAAGTTATCTTAAAATATTACTTTCTATAGCTCCACGTCTAGGATATACACATATTAGTACACTAATAGAATTTTAGATGTAAATGGTAGAATTTAGATACATTAATAAACCCGCATCTGCAGTGATAAAGAGTGATAAATAGGAAACTATTTATGAAGAATTCACATTCTCAGTGCACCCATCCGGGTTTCAAACCCCAACCATCTTCGTTGCCGGCAATATAGACTAGACGAAACTGACATCAAGTATATGTACCCACCGGTGTAGGTGAAGTAAACCTAATATTTTAATTTTATATATAGGCCCTACTCCTAATAGAATGGAAAACCGTAAAATCAAATTTTAATTTGGTTGTAAAATATATTATTTCTTACTTTTATTGTTGTAATGGTTAAACTTTATTTTGTTAGACTAAAAATCGGTCCAAATAATTTTGCCAAATATCAATTTAATAAAGGTCAATATTTTTTTAGCGCCACGCCTTACAGCCCGTTTGGGTTATGCGCCTATGGACTAGCTATACCACGACTAATGAGTGAAGGATCAGCTAGGCTGAATCTAGATAAGATGTATCTGCATTTTCGTGGAGGTAAAGTGGGGAAACATTTAGGAAAAACTAACCTCAGTTCACCCGGGACTGAACCACGATCTTCCCGTCATTGCTAGTTCAGTCTATTATGAGAGTGACACCTCAGCCATGCGGCCACCGAAGTGGGTAAGTCACTATTTAAACAAATGAATTATTCTAATAATATATCAATGTAATATTGTGTCTTAAATAATTAAATCATTATTTACATATTTAAAAATTAATTAATCAAAAAATTAATTTGCCTACAATTAATTTATCGAAATATAATTGTGTGTATATTCAATTTTTTTCAGGTTTACAAGTTTTTTTAAACTCAATTAATAAAATAATTGCTAAATAATTCCAGCCAATTCATAGAAGGATGAATTAGTGATTTATTTTCCATCAAAATTAATCTAATAATGTAAACAAGTGATATTTTTTTAATATAAATACAAAGTTAGTTTGAAAATTAAATTGGTCTATTCGATGTGATATTCAGAGAACCTCTAAATTTATTTTTATGTATTCATACAACCAAACGTGTTTTCTGGAGCTATTCTTTTTGACAGAATGTGTCATTTTAAACAACCCGAGGACTGATACAAAATATGTTTGAATTATGACTACCATTCAAGTATTTTTTAAATCTTCTAAATTGTTATTCTAACGGTATACTGAGTATATCTTTATGTGCACATTAATAAAACCCAACAAAAGTATAATTTCTTGGAAAATATTTTATTACAAAATGAAATGAAATATATTACAGATGATAATGAGCACAATTCGTGTGATCAAACTTAACAAACAGTCAACATTGTGATTCAACAAGAAAAAGAAATGCAAAATGCGATGAAACGATGTCAACATAGGTAACAACATTTGAAGTTGTGGGTGACTTCAGCGGATATAAGGGTTATTCCATTCATCTGCACTAAGGGCTTCGAAAGTATTATCTTAATTTGCTGACTTTGAGAATTTTTTAATTTTCAGCTTAGTTTTGTGAGCTGTCAGTCACTTTGAGCAGTCAGATGGAACAAACCTTCTTATAAAACGCTATAGACTCCTCTTCACTTAGTGCCACCCGCCATGCCCTCCGTGCCCGCCCCCTCCGTGCTTGGTGAGGTAATGGTGGACGTACTTGATGACGGGCACTTTGACGGGATAGGGTTTGGACACGGGCACGGGGATGTGCTTCTCAATATGGATAGCGACGGGCTTCTCGACGGGATAAGGCACCGGCTTCTCGACCTTGTAAGGCACGTGCTTATCGACGGGTACTTCGACCGTCTTGATGACAGGCACTTCTATCCTGTCGATGATGCGAACCTGCACAGGGTACGGCTGAGGCACGGGGATTGGCACCGGGTGGGGGACGCCGACCGGGACCGCCTGCGGGTAGGGGATCTTGACTATCTTGATCTCCTGGTGGCCATGGCCATAGCCGCCGTGACCTTGGCCGTAGCCGCCATGACCTTGGCCGTAATCGTAGTCGCCCTCATCTCCGCCGTCGTCATCTCCAGCCCACTGTGCCCCGCGTTTCCGGATGTTGCTGGTCTCTGGGAGATAAGAGGAGTCTTCATCCGTTGATGCTACTGCTGCCACGATCAAGGTAGCGGTAGACAGGAGAACTACGGATACCTGAGAAATATTATATAACGTGATTAGGTTATTGTTGCTCTAAAACCCCTTTATTTTGTAACTGTCCGATTGGCACAAAAATAATCTGGTAAGAATTAAGTGAATGGATATAAGACCTGGACAAACTAATATAATGCAACTTTATTAGTAGCTGAATTGTATCTAATTATTCTTACACGTTAAAAGTTGATGTTTACTGCTCTGATAAATCTTAAGTTTTCGTCAATAATCCTCCTCTTTAAAACTTTTCATCCGTCTAGAATTTAATGCGAAATTATTATCGCCCTTGTCCTCCACTTAATGAATAAATAGTTTGGAAATAGTTTCATTATTTGATGTGTGTGTGTGTTATTTTTATTCAGGTAGACTCAATATCACTATCTTTAACAATCTTGTCCTGTTCTGAGACTATCTTGTGTTATAAGAAAGCTCACAATCCCATAGTAATGTATTTTGATTATTGGTTCCAGCAAGGTCAACCAATGTTCACACACTTTCCAGCAATAAATAAACTCACTGCATTGGAAATAATAACTAAGAAAACGTTTTGAAAATTAATTATCAACTTTTATAACAAAATACAGTAACTTTAAAGTTGCAAAAGGTAAAAGATAACGAAAAAGCTTTGTACACACAAACTAATCCTAAAGTTTTTTTTATCATTGTGTCTTAATACCCGTTTAAGCTATACGCTTATGTACAAATTACACTAAAGTGCTAGGGATTGGTAAGATTGAATTTAGAGGGAGTGTACCTGCCCTTACGTGATGAGGGAGAGTGGAAAATAATTTAGAAAAAAAACACCCTTAGTACATCTGACCGGGATCAAACTCCATTCTTCCCGTCTTCGGCAGTCTAGTATATTGAAAGAGTAGCACCTTAGACCATGAGGCCACCGACGTGGGTTTTAAAGGTGTTTATAGTTAAATTGTATTACAATGCCGAAACAATCGTTTAACTTTGTTTTTTAGATTGTCAAAGTAATTGGGTGGTGATATAAGATAAATTTAATATTAAGTGATGCTAGTTCGATTCTTGAGAATACTTTAAGCGTAGTTTACAAATACCTATAATTTTGAGAGGGGGGGGGTAGTACCATTATACAGTATATCAATATCTGTTACTATCTTTAGCGAGTAGTTTTTTGGCGTCTTATCTTATCACCCGTACGGGCAATCCATAGTTATTATAATGAGATAAATGTATATCAAAGTTAAATTTATATAAAATGTACCCGCATTTGTGTGGAGAGAATAATAAAATATGTATGAAAAATAGCCCTCGTTACAACCGGGCTGGATGTTGAACCCAACCTCTCTGCCATCGGCAAACCAAACTAGATGATATTGAAGTTTATTCTGCGTGTCCACCAATGATGCGTATTAAAATATTGTTCAAGATCACATTATCTATCAATATATGTGCTAGTACAACTGTTTGCGAAGCTCGATCTAAATATCCCAAACAAAAACTTAAAACTATACCTAACCTTTCGTCAAATAATAATGTAAATATTTTCAACCTGTAGCTCTGAAAGGCGCTGTTGTTGCCTTTGTGTTTGAACTACGGTTTTATTTATTTACACCCTCGAGTAAGTAGCTGAATATTTGGTTTCCACAGAGGCACATAGATATCGAGTTTTCTTGTATTTCGGAAGACTAGAGGGAAGAAACCAGAAAGGGAATGCATAAACCATAAACACAAACACGACTCGAACGACTTGGTCTATTTTCAATAGTGCCTGGAGCTTGAAGAGGTGAGAGACTAGAAAGTTGTGGGAAGGAGAGAAAGGTTAAGGACAGAAGAGATTGAAAAGGAGAAAAAGGTTAGAAGTAAGAGAGATGGAAAGAGAGAAAAAGAAACTGGTGAAGAGATGCGTTTAGAAGTTTAATACTGAAACGATATCAAAACACATAGTTAAAAAAAATCTGTGTGGAGGGGAAAAAAAATACATAGGCTTATAGGACGAAGATAAACATGGAATAAGAATTTTAAGAAAGAGGGATGATGAGATAGGGGAGGATTTAGGGAGAGGACGTGAGACATGGGCAGAGAGCTGTTGGAGGTTTTGCAATCCAAGTCAATGTATCCTATCTGCTTCTGCCTAAAGGAAGGCTTTTTTCACCGTCGTATCGTATTATGAGGTACGTGGCAAACATCGGGGAGTTAGTAACAGAAAAGGATAATCCAATATCCAGGAGGTATATAGTCTTGAATATATGTAGTCTATCGACATGTACAATATAAGGGGGTTTTTTTCCCCTGCAAAATATAGTATTCTGAGATTAACAATGGTCCACGATTAAAGTTTGTAGCTTATTGGAAATTTTGGTTTACAATAAAAGTTAAGATGATGAAAAAAAATGTTTTGTTATGGTCAATCTAAATATAAATACTAAAATTTTGAAATGTTTTATTGGAAAATAAAAAAAGGTTCAGATTCATACTTTAAACTTTTGTCAGGAAAATGTTTGATCTTTCTTACATCTTAAGATATTAAATCTACCACTATTTTCAATTAGATGGTATGGATCTACCTATTATACATTTATTATTGCCAGAATATTATTTTAAAATTGAAATAATATAAGTTGAACCTATTTTTTTTTAGCGCCGGGTTTTACTACACTTTCAGGTTATACGCCAATATAATAATTACACTCATCGTTTAGGGATTGGGAAGGTATGATTGAAAGTAAGTTCACGCGAATTTGCATGGAGGGAAAGTGAAAAATCACTTGGTGGAAAAAACTGCTTCTTTGCACCCGACCGGGATCAAACTCCGATTTACCCATCTTAGGCAGCCGAACTTATTAAAGTATTAGCTATATTTCAATAAAATAATAAGATATGTCATATTTACTAAAAATAATTTTAAAATGTACAAGAATATTTTGATATATTTATTTAAATATTTATTTGATTTTACTTACTTACTAAAATAAATTAGTTTAAATAACTGCATTTTACAAATCATTAATGAACCGGAAGTATAAGGGAAATGAATCATCAAATAACTTTGGCTGTGTATATCTGAGTATATTAGCCATGTTCATGATATTTTAAAGGCTATAAATAAATAAAATTAATCTTATGTATGGAAAGTTCTAACTATCTCAGGGTCTTAAACACATTTACTAACGTAAGGCGTTATTTGTGAATAAATACACTAGCATTCGCTCTAAGGGAATATGGAAAACCACAAACTATACTCCATTCACGGTAGGAATTACTCTTTGTAAGGTCTTTTTTCCTACCAATATCCTACTATATAATATATTTCTGGTAGGGAAAAGGACCTTTCAGAAGACAATTCCTACGGTGAACGGACTTTAGTTCACCCAGTTGGCCATGAACTCAAATCAATTTTCAAAGTAAGGCTCATGAGCTAATCAGAGTAACCTGTCGGCCTTAACCTAAAGGCTTAGACGAGTTTCGACTCACAGTTTAATTCTTTTTTTTTTACAACTGGATTCAACGTGAGCTTTCCGAACACACAGGTTATATCAGTCCATGACTTGCAAACTAATGTAACTTTAGGCAATACATTTAATACAAACTAGAATCTAGAAATACGAGATATTTACTCCATTAAAAGCAGAATTAACTCGTAAATATTTGCGTTGGTACCCTGTGGAAGCTATTGCCCCCCAATACTCATGGTTGATGGAGCAAGTTAATACGAAAAACATTCTTAAAAACCAGTCTCACCCCACGGATAAAACGTAACCTAGATAGTTAATACGCTCGAAACAGGCGTCACGTTGTGGTTGTTGTTTTTTAGTAGTTTATATTTGAAAGCATTCGAATTAAAACCAGTAAAGCTATCTTACTATATTATAAAAATATAACAGTATTGAAATAAAACTGTTATAAGATTAAATAACTATTTAGCTAATCCCAATTTTGGTTATTTTTGAATGAAATATACATAAAATCGCACTTTGATGTGATTGTCTAGCTCGAGAGTGATCTCGTATTTAATAAATCGTTCA
>CABEEJ010000448.1:177202-213457 GCA_901482245.1 Timema douglasi
ATGTGATTGTCTAGCTCGAGAGTGTTCTCGTATTTAATAAATCGTTCATGAGACAGGATCCTAAGACTCGCCTACATGCCATACACGTCACTGCACTCACCACAAACTTCATGTTTCCACGTGTGGCGAAGTAGATGAAGCTCAGATGATGATGTGAGACTGTCTCGAGGACGAATGATGAACTCCCTTTCAGAACCCTCTAGTTTTATGTCCGGGCAACTCGAGGCGATGTCCGCCATCTTCCACTTTCACCGCCGGTCAGGTTAGCCCTTCCCTCCTTGTAACCCGTTCACTTCGAGAGGTTCGTCTACAGTCCGGTCACTCCAGAGGTGGGAGAGAGAAATATCACACCCCAATAATTCCATGGTAGGCCGTGACGGGCGTAGTTCGTTCACACTACTTCTAGGATAGTCTGGTAACTTCAGACGGGTGTGTCGGTTAGAACGGACAGGTGCAGGCGGAGGAAGGCCGTTTCCTTCACACGCGAAGCTCTAAAGTTTATCATAAATATATTGTTGAAGTTCAACCAGAGATAATCCCCTTTTGGTCGGGTCACTATCAGGGGGGAATATGAATAGTGTTCATGCGACGTAATGTAAACGGGGTGTTAGCAGATGTGAGGTGGGACATTATACTTCCATTAGCCTAAAAAGTGAATGGAATGTATAGTTTCTCCGTGATAAATTACATTCCACTCACATTGTTTTTTAAACTTTTATCAAACTTCTGTTCTTGGCAAGATTTGTCAACCGGATGTAATATAGCTAACTAAATTTGAAAGTATTATTATTATTATTATTATTATTAGCACCGCGTCCTACTAACCGTTCGGGTAATATGCACTTAGGCTAATGTATAATGATAGGATGATTGTCAGATGAAATGGAGGACCTACAGTTTAACGTGGAATCCGAACCACGGTGGAGGCCTGGCATTCCTCACATTCACAAGTTGTGATTAGTACTCGTCTTGTCAGAGGTGAAGGAAGGGCTTAGCAATCAGATAAACTTGTGCTGGGACAGAGGATTGAACCCCGGACCACCAGCACAGAAGTCTGACACCTTACCCCTAGACCGCCAGGTCATCCCTTTGAAAGTAATTAATGATTTTAAAAATAGGATCCATTCTAATAGAACTTAATGTAGGGATTAAATTTTAAGGAAATGCATCCATATTCACTCAAAGAGAGGAAGCAAAAACACATTCTGTAGGACGGAATTACACTCATTGCAGCTATTTAAAGATTGATTCATGGCCTCAAGAGTCAAACATGCAAGTATACAGTAGCCTTAAATATATATTTTTTTAATGTTTATATTGTGACAATATACTCTAATAGGTTTATTTAAAAATCATAATATGCCCTAAATAATTAATTATATTATATAAAAATAAAAAACTCCATGGTGACAGCCCGAAGTCAAGCCATACTGACACTGTCTGTTGGCGAAGATAGTGTCACATTTTTGCGGATATAGAGTGTTATTTAGCCAGCACAACGAATTCATTTATCACAATCATCTAGACCGGAGCCGCTACTTTTTCGTTCAAGTATCTTCTCAATTGTCCTCACGAGGCCGAGTTGACCCCGTTCCAGATCCAATGATTCACAGAAATACTGGAAGTGCCTGAGATCGAATCCTAGACCTTTGGATATGTAACCAGGAATTCTGACCACAATACATACCATATAATATACACATTAATTATATATATATTTTTATAATCTAGAAGAATAATTATTATGAGGGTTATTGGCCTGATAATGAAGCGAGAAGATCCAATCAGCGAGTAGAAGGGCATTGTGTCGAGTCTTTGTAATCAGAACAAGGAAAATAACTGTTATTGTTTGGTGGCGTGAGGTTAGGTGCTGGTACGCATACCGTTATGGAATGTTCACCTAAATGGTCGTTGTCGGGTCACTTGCACCAGGAACCCAAAAATTGGGGCATAATTTCTAGATGTCTTTAAAAATCACAGATTATTTCTTACACCATTGACTGATATGATATATATATATATATATATATACATATAATATAATTATATAATGCCTACCACATGTTCAGGCTATACGTATAATATATAATTACTTTATGGGGTAGGAATGAAAAAGGACGCATTTTATAGGTAATCTACTCGCATTTGCCGGGAAGGAGAGTGTGAAACCATTTAGGGTAAAACCACCATCACTATACCCTATTGGAATTAAAATCTTTCTCTCTCCATCTTCAGCAGGCCAGTCTACCATGAGAGTGACGCCTATGACCATTCGGCCACTGAAACACGTGTGTGGATTATTTGAAAGAGGGACTAGGAGGAGCGCCTCTCGAATATTAGATGTTTCTTTCTTTATTAAGGACGTTTTCTAACTGTGACGTTGCAGTAGGTCAAGATAGGATTTCCCATATTAATGCATCAACGTTTTAATGAGCTAGTTTTGAAGTTAAAATATTGAGAGAAAAAACATAAATTGTTTAATAATTCTTAAAATAGTTTTACAGTGTCAAAAAATTATTTTTATCTTGAAGTAGTTTTTTAAGCGTATTTTTTATAGATCATTTACAGCTTAGGCTGTTTGGCTTGGTCACCTAAATGGCCTGTAGAAATCTTCATACCTGGCTGTAGATTAAAAAAGTCCATGGTAGCATGTATATAGAATAGGAAACAATAAAAAGGTCATTCAAAAAGCAAATCGATGTTTTCATGGTTCAAATAGTATATTGAGTGTGTAAACTCGTTAGAGGAAGAAGGTTAAGTGCTAACAACATCCAAATAAGAGGTCTTGCAGGGATAACTGATCATTCGCTCCTCTCCCCAACTTTTTATTTCGTATTTTAGCGCCCAAGTGTGATAGTGCTTAGATAGCCTAGGTACGTAGAGTTAAGATGGCATCCACTTCGGTGGCCGCGTGGTCTAATATGTTACTCTCATGTTAGACTAGACTACTGAATACCGGAAGATCTGGGTTCGATCCTGGTCGAGTGCACTAAGAGTGATTTTTTTTACTAATTTTTTTCCACTTTCCTTCTACGCGAATGCGGGTACTTTCTATCAGTTAAACCTTGATAATTCTAAACCATTAGTGTAATAAGTACATAGGCGTATAACCCAAACGAGTAGTAAGAGGCGGTGCTAAAAAAATAAAATTTAGATGCAACCTGCTTCGCAAAATAGCCTTTAAATCTACAAATGCCATCGCTAAACTTGACACGCGAAGCTACGAAAACCTTCAATTACGGGCGGTGTTTGAACTAGTCGGTCTCCTTGTGGAGTGTCACGAGAATGTTACAACGGTTTGTTTGGGACTATTATGTCCACAACATGTAATTTCTTACATGAAGAAGACATAAGCTATTATTAACACCAATAAAGAAGAAGTATCAACAAGTACCTCTAGTTCATTTATTAACTATTGAAACCGACGATATTTTGCAGCAAGCATATTTTTTTTTAAAAGTGAAGGTTTGTGTTTGGAACACAGAAAATTCTCATGGTAGGCCTACGTGAGCTATCTTCTAAAGTGTACACCTTGTAATAAAATTTAAAAATAAAGGTTCACTTTATTTTTAACAACCAATTAAATTTTTATTTGTAGCTGTAACTGATTATTATTCACATCCTGTTCTAGATATTCTACCTTGTATTGGTAAATTATTTTGAGTATGTGTACTTTCGTTATAAATTGTATTATTTTTATTAAAAATAACTTAGGTAAATAACATGTTTCATAACTTGTCGATCTGCTATGGTAGTTATAAAATGGTCCCAACATACCATTTATAAGTATACTCGTACATCGTAAGTCTGTAGTGTTTGGGTTACACAACGTATTGGAACAGATAAAAAAGGGGCTATCACCTGGTGATTGAATATTCAGGAATGTAATAACATTAAACAGTGATTTTTATAATTACAAAAGTGCCAATGCGACGGTATTTAATTTCAGATTGTAATTCCTTCATTATTTTAGTTAAACTTTAAACCCAATGGCTAACAACGGGAGGATAATATAGGAAAATCAAGGTGAAGATATCGTAGTAAATTTAATTTTCAAAACAATCGGTAGGTCTTTAAGCTCCGAACTCTCTGTATATTGTGACCAAGAGCTAAATAAATATAACTTCCTATACCGCTTGGCCATTAGTTTGGGTTTTAACCTTTATTAAGAATATTTAAGTGGGAGAAATCAGGCCTACTTTAACCAACATGTTCATTGTAGCTTTATTATTATTATTATTATTATTATTAGCACCGCGTCTTACTACCCGTTCGGGTTATACGCACTTACACTAATGTGTAATGGTAGGGTGATTGTGAGATGAAATGAAGGACCTACAGTTTAACGTGGAATCCGAACCACGGTGGAGGCCTGGCATTCCCCACATTCACAAGATGTCTTGTCAGAGGTGAAGGAAGGGTTTGGTAATCAGATAAATCTGTGCCGGNTAAATCTTTGCCGGGACCGAGGATCGAACCCCGGCCGCCAGCATAGAAGTCTGACACCTTACCCCTAGACCGCCAGGTCACCTGTAGCCTTATTAACAAATAGAAAAATTAAAATAACAAATAATATTTAAAAATAAATGAAGGCCATAGTACCCAAGCTAACAAACCCATCAACCACTCCTCTACTTTTTCAATACTATCAGTTGGATTCAAACCCCATCCTTTCAAGTCAAATTTGGAAAGGTTTTCCAAACTAAAAACAAATACTAAACAATTTGGTGGAACTGACTTGTAATAAATTATCAATAGTTTTGTTTATATTGCATTTTTATAAAAATCTACTTCATATTTGAGTTACTTATGAAAGCAATCATGAAAAATGGAATTACTTCAAATTAATGTTAACTAATATATATTTTCATCCACACCAGTCGCATCTAGTTTGGTTTTCCTGTGACAGAGAGCTAGGGGTCAAACTAACGACCGAGTGTACTAAGATACTTTCGCCTTCACGAAAATGTAGAATTAATTTATAAAATAATGTATTCCTCGTCTATATCTGGTTAGTGTGAATATGGGGACAGCCCGAACGGGTAGTAAGACGCCATGTTGAATAATAAACGACCTTTAGGACATTTTACCGTAACACATCAAAACATTCTCATATATATAATGTAATAAAAGATCAATATGTATTATACTTTAAAATATATTATTTCTTATATGGTATAGATAAACAAACTCGAGTTCAAACAAAACTTCAGAAAATTCGTGGAAAAAAAAAAGTAATATCAAAAGCATCCATTATTCAGAGCACATTCAGTAGTCTACTTTCACATCGCAGAGATTCCGAGTAAATTTTTAATTTCCTTTCCATCTGTCTGCGGTTTAAATATGCATATTTGACATCATTTACACAGGTTCCAACAGTGAAATGAACATTTCATGACTACATTAACATGTAAAAAAATAATGGAACTCCATATTGTGTTGTGGTCTAGTATAGAGATGATAAACAAACTAGACTGTGCTGTGATTTTTTCTGCGTTTTTCATTCATAAATTAATATATTATTTAAAAAAAAAATATATCAAAATCTCATTTTTTTTTAACTAAGGATATTTAATTTGACTTTCTAAATTAAAAACATAATGCATGACGTATTTTAAAATCTTGTGTTACTGGAAAAGAAAGAAATTTCAAAATTACTTTTTTTATGACCTTCAATTTTTAAATGCCGTTTATTTATTTGTATTGCAATTAATTGGTTACGTCCGTATTCTTCTGGTCTAACACGTAAAAATATATTTATATCATGAAACATTGCATGATAAGTATGGACGCAAATATATAAAAATAAATTAGTTATCTTTTATCTAAAACAACAGACACAAAAAGTTAATTTGTTTGAGAATGACTATAACTATTTTATACTAAAATCCACTCATTCATGAAGCTATAAACAACATAAGGCTTTGACCAACACTTTTGAACATTTTCGGCATATGTATTATTTTTAAAATCCTTTCAAATATTAAAAGGAAACGTATATAGCCTTTCACGATGTTATCATTTATTTTATAAATAGTGGTCCAACTTTCTCGGAATATATACGTTCATTACATAATCATAACTAATAGGACATTTAGCATTTTTAATATCGCACTAATAGTAAACCCGAACCACCCGTGTTTCAACATCAAGTAAAATACTCAAATCCATCCCAGCCAGGCTTTTTTAACTCTCGCTCTCTGAATGTGTGCTGGTCAGTTTCAGGAGCTAGGTCAACTTCTTAACGCTCTCTAGTAGGGTCAAAGCCTTCAGTGATATTAGAAGACTCGTAAAATAAAGAAGTTAATCTATTCTGCTTCGCCTTTCACATTTTTCTCTGTCCTTGGACTAGACCTTCATGAAATTTATTACTACCGCTATGAAAATCATCCAAGATCTCATTCTGTTCCCGTGGCTGAGTCATTAACAACGTTGTCTAATAATTAGCGATTTCTAAGCTAGTTTGCGAAACAGTTTGCATCTTAACTTGACTCACCTAAACGCTCTATTCACCAACACACTTTGACACCAACGTACAAGATCGAAAGATAAAGAAGCAAATTATTAGTTCACCCTGCGAGGTCTCTTGCCTATGGGTTGATACCACGTCCCCTCTTCCTCTGACGATTTTACACACTCACTCTACTATTTGAACCTGGATGACATTGGCGTCCTTTTTAAAATTGCTCTTTATTTTTGTTTTTTATTATAGATATACAAATGCTTCCACGGACTTTTACAAATCACATACTGGCAGGAAGATACATATCATTTTCGTTAATGAACCAAATAACCTGAGTTGTAGAATATCTATAAATAATGTGCTTACTAAAAAACTAGTTAAAGATAAAAAAAATAGTATTGTGACAATGTAAGACTATTTTTTAGATTTCTTTAAATAGTTTCAGTTTTTTCTTCAATGTTTTAAGCTCGCCGAATTAAATGTAAGTAAAGTAGCCCCATGGCTTCTTTGGTGCTGACTGACAGCTCACAGCTGACAGCTGACGGCTTTTAAAAGCTACCAGACCAAATTATGTATTTATACGCCGAACCATATGTTCTGCAAAAACATGTGTCCAGCAGCTGTCAGAAGTCAGCTGTGAGCTGTCAGTCAGCACCAAAGAAGCCACGGAGCTACTGTAAACTTACATTGAAAATACTATCACGATTTACTGTGACGTAACAGGTAGGTAACATCCTTAAGAATCTCCGACCATAACTGGTAAGGAACCTTGGTTCCCTCCTGGACTGTGAATAGAAGCTTGCGCTAGTATGTGTTTGCTCTATTTCCCAGATAATATAATGGTTGGAGCTAAAAATAGGTGCCCGACTAACCATCAAAGTTGGTAGCACGTCTGCTTACCTATCTTAGAGTCCCGAGAACAATTCCCAGCCTGGTCTAAAATTATATCATTGGTGAAATTGGTGTTTCTCCTTTCGCAATCACGAATTAAGGTGGGTGTATGAAAAACGCGTGCTAAGGTCGGTGTTGTGGAAAACCTTTTGTGGCCAAAAAAATAAAATATTTTACTACTATAAACATAGAGCTTAATTTTATTCACATGATGATATCAACATTTGTTGAATATTTGTAAAAAGCATAGCGGCATTTGATAATAACTTTTACTCTTAATTTAAAAAGATTATTATTAAATTTCAAGACACCCTTGACAGATATTAAGCTATTATTATTAGCGTCTTAGTACCCGTTCGGGTTATACGCACGCTAATTTGTAGTGGTAGAGTGATTGTGAGATGAAATGGAGGACCGACAGTTTAACGTGAGATCCGAACCACGGTGGAGGCCTGGCAGCGGGAGAAGAAAATTAAACTCTAGGTTTCTATAGGGAAATTATTTGATTTCTTTCGGCCAAAAAATTGCTTTCATATAAAAACTGCAAATTTACTGTCCTTTATTCGTGTACCCTATACGAGCACCTTAACGGCCGATAGCAGTGGAGTTGCGTCTGTTCCAAAGTAGAATCAACCTGATAGAAAAGTGCAAGTTAAATATCAATCATAATAATATTAGCAATAATTAATATAAAGTTGGTTGTTGGACCTATTTTTGACCCTTCATACCATTAGGTCCTAGGGGTGACCATAACCTTTGAAAAGCGGGTCTACAACCAAACTCATTTCACAAAACAAGTTTAGGCAGTTGAATGGAACCGATTTTGTTAATGTCTTCAGTAAATTAAGTATCTAACTAATGTTGTGGATACAATAAATGATTATATTTAATTAGGGAAATAATTATTTCCCAGGGCAGAAACCATATTATGGTTAAAATCAATGTAACCATCAAAAAATAGATTTTACACAAATTTCCATTAATCTGATAATTTGTCTAAACGCGTTTTAATATTCGCTTGAGCTATATGCACGCAATAATTAAGTTAATAGAAGTGGAATGAAGTTAGGATTTTGTAATAAATGTACTCGAATTGGCATAGATAAATAATGAGGAAACATTTGGGAAAAACCACCCTCAGTACACCCAAACGGGTATTTGAACCCCAATCTTTCCCTTGACAGAAATCGAGTGTAAAACTAGTCTAGAGTAACAACTTAGAACACACTACCACCAATACGAGATATTTAGATAATGATTTCCAGTTTATCAACAGGTTTACTAATGGAGGTAATTATATGAAGTCATGGTACAGTTATCGTGTCATAAATCTTTTCCTGCAAAGTAGTTGTTTTAATGTGGATGCTCTAAGTGCAGTTTTTAAACAAATACTTATCTCAACAGACGACCTACTAACTAACTTGATCTAGGACACTTTTAAGCCTATACTCTCAACCCTAACGCAATAAATTTAAATTTTAAAATAAATAGAACAAAAAGATACACAATTAAATTATTTCAAGCATTTTATGTCACGAATCTTGGGTCAGTTAGTTTTGGAAATCACCTTAACACGGCAGTGAACCACGGGCTTAGACAAGCTGATCAAGAGGGATAGTTACAAACATGTATAACATCCTAAGTTATAAAACCATTTATGTTTCATAAGAGGTATGTTCCACCTCTGTGATCCAGAGGTCCCAAGATCGATCTCCAGAACTTCCAGATTTGTCTGTAAGGCAGTGGATCTGGAACAGGGCAAACCTAGCCTCGTAAGGACAAATGAGGCATTACTTGAGTAAATAAGTAGCGGCTATGGTCTAGAAAACTGAGATTAACTGCTTGAGGGATCATTGTGTAGACTACATTATACCCTTTATCCACAGAAGCTGGCACCATCTTTGTCAGAAGATAACAGATGCTATGTTGGTATAGCTGACGCTATGGGGTTTCTTTTTTTTAGAGAACGGGTGATTGCCCTATTTCAATATTGAAAATTGTGTCTTTAATGGGGGTATTTGATGAACACTTACTCAACACACAAATACAAAACAAATACTTAAGTTGGGATAGAAAAAGAGTGTGATTTAAGATAATTAGTTTTGTAGTTTTAGGCCCAAACAAATATGATATTCCCCAGAAGATACACTTAGTTTAATTTGGTACGTATCTCACAAGACTAAACTGAATTAAAGTTTTTTTTAATGTAGAATAGGTAAACATGGTTGTCTAATCCTTTCTGTGTCGTCGAACTTGACAAAGCTAGCGAGCCGACTTCGACTTGTTAATCTACTTCTCCCTTCTATTCGATTGTAGGCAGCGATAAATTAAATGAGTCCAACGAACCAGTTTATGGCTTCTAAGCTGCTCTTGTTTTTAGTTTTTTTAATATAGTAATTTCTGTTAAAACAAGGCCATGACCATCACGTGAGGAGAAGGGGGATCAACAAACTCCCCCTGACACTTGAACTGTTCAATGTTAAATATACATATAATATAATAATAATAATAATACTTTACATCCATTACTATTTCCAGCCTGTGGCCTGGGTCAGTTTTTTATTCTAGTCATTTGATCTAGGCCTATTATAGCTTCCTTTTCTTTATAATCTAACTTAATACTAGGACAGGCATAACATACAGTTCCCGGTCGTTGGTTCATCACTGTGTAAGGATAAACCAACATTTCACCGATGATGAAATTGTCCACCTTGCTGAGAATAGAACCAGGGGCTATTATCTCAGTAGACAGACACGCTACCGACTGAGCTAAGGTGGTTTGACTACCAGCTACCAATCTGATAAAGTCCATGATTGTTTTTAAGGCTTTAAATACAAACTAAGGGGGTTATTAACTCCTAGTATCGCAGTTCAGATCCCTGTGTACTACACCCAACTTTGTACCATACTAGGACTAAGTAGCTTTGACAAGATCGAGATTTAAAATATCAAATTTAGCAGAGCATGTTAGCTTACGCATATCGCATAGCCCCTTGGTGGTCTTGACCACACCTTGGGGTTGTTGGTAATCAAGGGGAATATATTTCAAACCACTTTAATTAAATATATACTAACAGGCTAAACACAATACTACAAACTTTAATTCTTCTGAAATTTAAAAGTCCCAACATATATTTATTTTTAAATAGTAAACTTTGTCAAAATGTAATTTCATATTTAAAAAGATATTTTTTTAATATTTTAATAAATTTTCTATATACAGGTATTCATGATCAAATGAGTAGTGTATACATTGGGTACATTTAAGTTAATTTTTATTTAAACTTCCTAATTTACCTTCAAAACACGCAAACTATTATTTATAGTACTTAGATTATTTAAACCCCTCTCCTTAGCTAAAAAAAAAAAAGTAGCTCTAAATAACTTATAGAAGAATTTAACGTCCATAACTTGTATTGGCATCAAGTAGTTGGGGTAGTGTGTCCCACGGGGACCCATTAAATTTCATTCTGGCTACGACCTGGTGCTAAAAGGTTTATAACTTGGGTTATGTCTATGTTTATACCTTGTACTGTAATTTACTTTTTACTTTCTTCATACCTTACATTCCTTGGGTCAGTACCAATTTTCTATTGTGTACATTTATATTTAATGATTAATATTTATTCGTATATTTTGTTCATTCCTTGATATTCTATGTATTTTTGTGTATAAATATGTTCTTATGTCTACATTTAAACTATTAGCAAAATTAAGTTTGGCATAATTTTTTGCATATATAGGCCTATATTATATTATTTTTCCCCTTAAACTCTACTTAACAAGAATTGTTTGTGTAAAAACCAAGGTAGGTGTAAGTATTAGTAACCATCCTACGTAAACACGTCATAGCATTTATAGACATATGACACTAAATTTTGAAGACAAGCTTCAATGGCCGAATAGTCTAAGGCGTCACGCTTGTGTTGTACTGGCCTGCTGATAATGGGAAGATCGGGGTTCGAATCCTGGTCGGGTTTACTGAGGGTGATTGCTCACTCGAACTCTCCTTTCACTCAAATCTGGATACAGTAGGCCTACCTCTAAAATTATTCCTCATCCCTACTCCATTAGAGTAATTATAATATATGCGTATAACCTGAACAGGTAGTAAGATTTCATGATAAAAAATGTGTAAGTGGAACTATGCACCTTTTTATATACTATACTATATATTACCATACTAAATTAGTTTTCCGGTAGTATTTCACCCCCCCCACCCCCCAAACTAAAATACTGCCTGGGTAGACCACTATTCCTACTATATCAATTAACTACTAAAGTGCTGGTGAAAGGATAAAATGTGAGTTCTAATTTCGTTTTAGATTAACGTTGAATACAGAAAAATCAAGTTTTTTCAGCCCATTCGACCCGACTGAACTAATTAGGTTCTATCATATGCCGGAATCTGTGAATGCTCGCGATTGAAATATAAGAATGAACCATTTCACTTTCTCTGTGAAGGGGGGAGGGGGGAAGCGTCCAATCACAAGTTGTTGTTTTGTTTTGTCCCGACATTCACCCATGGTCAAGGAGAACTGGATCAAGTTGAGGCGGGATGATTGAACGGAACCGCTTGTTATTAGTCGGCAAATACCCGTGTATTTTGTTACGTTCATGAAACAGCATTATCTCCAAACAAGAAACAGAGAAATGGCTATAATCGTGGCGAATAGAGAAATAAGCTATCACCCCTTTCTTTGGAAGCATGCTCTAACGCGCTACTCTTGCAGTAGACTAGACTGCCGATGACGAGGAGATCGAGGTTCGAATCTCGTTAGGATGTACTAAAGGGTGGCTTTTTTTTCTAAATGATTTTCCATTCTCTTTTAACACATAAATGCGGGTACACTTCCTCTAAATATAGCCTTCTAATCCCTAAAACCACTAGCGTAATTATTACATAAGCGTATAACCCGAGCGGGTAGTAAGGCGTGGTGCTAAAAAAATAAAAAATAAAGTATTAATCGTTCACATAACCTACAAACTAACTTTATCTAGCACAGAAAACTATTATGCACAGCCAACCCTATCGGAAAGAAATTGAACTAATAAGTGGCACCAAGATGGAAAATATGTTATTTTAGTCACCTGTATCTGGGATTAAACCAGGTATCTTTAGTAGACACATGAAACCAATAGACCATAGAAAAGCTCAAACAATCCAACTAACACTCGATCTATTTCCACAGAAGGGTCTTACAAAAGTTGTAAAACCTCTTGAATGAAACTAATTTTGCAAAATAAAAATAAATATACCAATGCAAATTAAAACTTGGCCATTTCACGTGAAATTCCTAAACACGTGTATGTTTCATCAACCCTAATTTAAAATGTATTTAAATAAAACACTACATTTAATATTACACACTTTACTTTACCACCAGAATTTAGAATATCTGGGTATCTACTATGACAAACAAATGTTATCACAAATATCTTTTGGGGTATGGGTGGATTAAAAGAAAAAAACAAAACAAATAATTTTGGTAATCTTAATATTTTAATACGAATAATAAGTTACCATTGCGAACACTCCCACCGCTTTGAAATCATTACTCTTCCCCAAACATATTATTGTAGTGTAAGTAATCAATACCTAGTCTAGGAAAATTGCGCTCAATTCCAGATCGTGTTGTCGAAGATACGTACTAGTTGTAAAAAAAAGTCCCTGATATCCATTTACTAAATATCCAAGCGCCGGCTATATTGGATAGGACCTGCTATTCTAGGTTTATCAGTTCCTGATGCATGCTGATATAATCTGTGTTTAAAAAGTGCACATTGAATAGGCCCACCCATTATTTAACACTAAAATACTATAAAATGCAACCCTCTGATTGTTCTTACTTGATACCCTCATGTTTACAATCTGTAAATATAGCTTCAGCTTGCTAAGTGACCTGTTTCGGAGGCCGCATGGTACAAGGCGTCACTCTTGTGTTAAAATAGACTGCTGATGACAGGCAGATTAGAGTTCAAATCCCGGTAAGGTGGTGTTGAGGGTGTTTTTATAATGGTTTTTCATTCTCTCTCCACGTAACTGTGGATACACTTCCTCTAAATTCAACCTTCCTCATCGCTAAACCAAACGTTATTATTATTATTATTATTAGTAGTAGTAGTAGTAGTAGTAGTAGTAGTAGTACCACGTCTTACTACCCGTTCGGGTTATACGCACTTACGCTAATATATAATGGTAGGGTGATTGCCAGATGAAATGGAGGACCTACAGTTTAACGTGGGATCCGAACCACGGTGGAGGCCTAGCATTCCCCACATTCACAAGTTGTGATTAATACACGTCTTGTCAGAGGTGAAGGAAGGGTTTGTTAATCAAATAAATCTGTGCCGGGACCGAGGAGTGAACCCCGGCCGCCAGCACAGAAGTCTGACACCTTACCCCTAGACCGCCAGGTCACCCTGTAATTAGTAGCCTACATAAACGTCCAACCTGAACGCAATATTAAAAAAACCTTTCTAAGTAGAGATAGGAAAATTCTTAATCGTGGACATAATGCTCTTTATACTAGAACAATGTATTATGTTTGAAGCACGTAGACGGTCAATCCTGAAGAATGAAAGCGAAAGCAGTGAAAACAACAATACGCGAAGTAGTTAAGAAAGATGAATATACTTCGACGCGGGGAGAAAATCATATTTAAAAAAAAATGCGGAACAGATTTATTTTTTGCGTTGCTCTCGGATGCATTCTTTGCGAGATGCTGGTAATGAAAAAATATTCTGAAGGTTGTTCAATTGTCATTTAGAATATAAAGCTAGAAAGTTTGTTACAAATAAACAATGTGCAAAACAGTAATTACTATACACATTAATTCAGGTAGTATTTTTCACATAATATACTTCCGCATTGCTAAAGAAAGCTATGAAATGTTTCCTCCATACTTTTGAATATTCTTTAATTAAATTACAGTCACAGCATAATATTTCGAAGTAAATATTAATTAGGACTATTTTTTATTCCTAATAATATTTCTAGTGCTCCTCTTTATTATAAATTCAAGAAATCGTATTGTTATTTTTTTAAATTGAATTTATCAAAAACAAATTATAATATTTTAAAGTATTTACGAATTTTTTTTTATGATTACTGTGTCAACGAGTTAGATCAATGATCCCACTGCCATAAAAAAACAAGACTTGATTAAACCTTAATAAACAGTGAATATTTAAAAAACTAGTTTTTTTTCTAAATTATAGTTTTATTATCTCCAAATATTTTTTTTATTTCACTATTTAGAAAGGAAAATTATTTTTTATGACCAAGTGAGCCATTCTTATCTTATAATATTAAGTTTAAAAAGCTATTGAAACGTGCCTGCTGTCCTTTAAACGCTAGAGCATAAGAAACTTAAATAATTCACTTCTTATTTTTTTATCACCCCGTACTACTAATACCTGTTCAGTCTATACATATATATAGTAATTACTTAAATGGGGTCGAAATGAGGTAGGGAGCCTTTTAAAAGTAAGCTACCCTCATTTGTGTAGGAGGAGAGTGATGAACCATTTAGGAAAAAACACTCTCAATAGACCCAACTGGGATTTGAACCCCGATATCTTCGTACTCAGCAAACAAGTTTATCGTCAGGAATGACGCCTTAGGCCACTCGGCCATTGATGTGGGCCGCTTTTTATTAATACAATATTTATAAATGTATATATTCTATTCAAACATTATTTAAATATTAAAATAGATAGCTACAAAATAATTAAGATAACTTTATATAAACCCTCAAACTCAAAATGTACTTATGTTATTTTAATTAAATGTTGTTCATTATAGAAATGATTGTTTCCTTTAAACTTGGAGTAAATACACTTTTAGTTTTTTAACGTGGTCTTGCCACCCATTCGGCCTATAAACTAATTACACTAATGTGTTAGGGATGCGGTGTGTTGAATTTAAATGAAAATTTATCTGCATTTGTGTTGAGGCTGAGTGGAAATCAATTTGGTAAACACGTCATCAATACATATGAACGGGACTAAAACCAGGATGTCACCATAATTTTCAGTCCATCCTATTGGAAGATTGACGTCTTAGACCATTTGACCACCGATGCGGGTCGTGCACTATATTATTATTATTATTAGCACCGCGTCTTACTACCCGTTCGGGTTATACGCACTTACGCTAATGTGTAATGGTAGAGTGATTGTGAAATGAAATGGAGGACCTACAGTTTAACGTGGAATCCGAACCACGGTGGAGGCCTGGCACTCCCCACGTTCACAAGATGTCTTGTCAGAGGTGAAGGAAGGGTTTGGTAATCAGATAAATCTGTGCCGGGACCTGGGATTGAACCCCGGCCGCCAGCACAGGTGCACTTTATTAACCGACTGATAAAATCATTACACAACCTCTGGATATAATGCATTCTAAAAAAGTTACAACTGTCAGTTCCTCGGACGTTAATTCATGGGGATGCTCTCCCCTTCCTTCTCCTTTGTTTGTTACCACCTATGAATAGATGTTTATTGAGATATAGGTTTAACTTATGATTCGCTAAGGCAGTAATCAACATATTCCGATATATTATCTGGTTGAGCTGGGAAGGTAGAAAATAGAAAATAAACTTCGATTTGCATTTTGGCGTATATCTCGAACGGGTAATAAGACGCGGTGCTAACAAAAATTATTGCACTTTATGATTACTACACCACAAGATGTTTCCATCTTGAAAAGCCTAGTGGTTAATCCGGATCTTATATAAATCCAAGTGTTTCAAAATATGTTCATAGTGTATTTTTCAACTAAAAAATAACTCCTTGTATCATACGTTCTGGTGAGAAGGTAATCATTACAGATCAGAGCATAGCACATAAGGGTGCTGTCCAACAAAAATAACTGCATATAGGTCTTTGCTGTGAGAAAATATATGCTCTAGTGTTAATGCACTTAGCAGAGAATTAAAAATATTGCAATATTTATCACATTGGCGGCTGAAGCCATTGTTAAATAAAGGTTCAGGGTTGAAAGGTTTTGCACAATGGTTTTATCCGGGGAAAAAACTGATTGATTTGGAAATGATTTGATAGATGATTTAGTTCAAACTTAAAAGTACAAGCGGTCTAAATGTCATATCATTTAGTTCGATTTATATGTGGCGGGGAGGGTGGGGTTTGAATCCCGGCAGGGTTTATGGTGGGTTTTTTTTCCTTACCAAAACAGTGTTCTACTCTACATCCGTGGTAATGAGGATTTATATATTCTATATAATTGTTTTCAAACTTTTTTTTTATACTATATTGTATCCTTTAGTCATGACAAAATGTTTAATGTACCCACAAGATAAAATTTCCCCAAATGAATTATATCAGATAGTCAAAGGAGAAAATGTCCTTCAGTCGCCTTGAAAATTCCCCATCATGTTTGTTTCCCTACCACGTCCGGCTCTCTTGACATTTGGCCAATATTCCCTAAGAGATGATCCATGTACCACCTGAATGTCGCTCGCGTTCCTCTGGAGGTATGCGTACCTCAGTTTGAGAACCACTTCTCCAAACTAAACTTTCCTCATCCCTAGCACATTAGTCATTGGTATAAATGATTACAGCCCGAACCACTACTAAGATGCAGTGGTAAAATAAATATAAATAAAAGATTTAGCTGAGGTGTTAGAAATGATATTAAATTAGATCAGTGACCAGTGAAAAACACCATTCTCAAACTTAGTTAACTTGTTGGTGTAAGGGTAAATTATAATCCAACAAGATGCTGAAAATGTATCGTATCCCCTCACGGAGTGTTTGAGTAAAATATATGGGCACATCCATCCGAATTAAACTTTGAATTTATAACGCATTGGGTATTGTCGTGTATCTCACAATACTATGAATACCACCATTATCACTTGGTATTCTTTATATTGAAAAATGACACCTGGGCACGGGAATTGAACCCGGGACATTTAGCTTAGTACGCCGGGCCCAGGGTAAATCTCCACTCATATATGCGGCTATAGCCGTAGTTAGCAAATACGATTGCTTGGCTATTTAATCCATTGTTAGGTAATACTGCGCCAAATCCTTTTGAACTATTTTGAATATTTTAATTTGTTAGAACAGTACTGGGGTTCTCTGGGGAAATAAAATCCATAGATGTGAAACAAACTTTGTTGGGGATCATCCACAATATTCTCATTGTTGGGTAAACAATATAAATATGTGTGTTTAAATTATTGTATGGTTTAACTAACCCGCACTAGTAGGTACGCTCACCGAGGCGTCAATTTAGTCTTGTCTGGTTTATCAGTAACAAGGAAGTCTGGGTTCAATCCTGGCCTGGAATATTGAGCTGATTTTTTTTCTAAATTGTTAATATTAATGACCCATCCTCCTCTAAAATGTGGGTACACTACCTATACATTTGCCCTCCTCGTATTTATCTCATAAGTGTAAATATAACTATATCTCGGTCAAGCAGTAAGGCATGAAACTTTTTTTTAATATGAATGTTCTTAGAATTATACATTTTTAAACAAAACATTTAAAATTGTTTTTACATCCATGAAAATTGTATTGTTGAATAGTCCCTATATTGCTTGTTTTTTCAACTATACACTTTTTTTTTTATCAAAGTGAACCATAGTTGTCCAACAACAACAAAAAGTTGAAAATCTTTTAGATTTGTGAAATGCAAATTCTTGTGCTAATAGATTGGAACTAAACATAAAAATACATTTTTTGTTTAAATAACATAAAATAACGATCATTTGGATTTCAATCAGTTCAACTTTAGAATCAGAGTCTGACATGCTAACCACTTACCCTCTTCACATTTTTATCCCACTACAAAGCTATGTGTGTGGGCGGGGTGTTAATTATTGGACGCCTTACTGTAGAGCTAGGTATACCTGTTATGACTCGAGTTTAAAAGAATAGTGTTAATCCCACATTACAGTTGGACCATGAGTTCCTTCTTGGGAATTGTAAGCAAGGCGTACTGATGTACTAACTCAACCCAGACTGTTGTGGCGCTCTGTTTAGGATAGGTGAGCGAAAAACAGTAAGCTATAGATAGTAAGACACAACAAAATGTTAAGGTAATCTAACCTGGCCTAGCCTAAGCTAGTCTAGCCCAACCTAACCTAAACAAGCATAACCTAATATTGGTGGGGCCGAATTCATTTCTACCCGCATGTCTATTATCTGCTATAGTCCCTCTGGTCAGTTATCGTAGCCCAGCTAAGCTGTGAACTTTTGGTACAGGGGGTCCCGTGGCTCAACTGTTAAGCGTCATAAATAATATGGTAACTAAAACTAATTCATCTATAGTTCAAAGTTAGCGGTGTGATTTAGAGCCCAGATTAGAGGTCGGTGGTAACTAGTCGATCCTGGCTGCAATTTTCAGTCGATCGCTTAATAAAATTACATTTTCACTAAACTTCGATATTTGAATCTTTTAGCTTGCAAATATATCAATTAATTTCCAATAATATTTGTGTGTGAGCAAAATAACCTTTATCGTCCACAAATCGGTAATGTAATAAGAAAATGAAATAGGATAATATAAACACATATTTTGTATTTATTCTATATTTTGATAAATAAGTAGTAGCTCCGCTCTAGAAAACTTGGATTAATGGTCGTAGTGTTCGTTGTGCTGACCACATGACACCCTCTTTCCGCAAATGTTGGCAGTATCATAGCTAACAGCGGCGGCCGCTCGGTTGGTATAGTTCGATTGCAAGCTTGCACTATGGAGTTTTTTTTAGATAGGTGGGGGCACAAATATTTGAGTAATTTTGATTTTAAAGAATAAATATAAGATGTATAGTTTTTTTTAAAAGTAAAAAGTATAATGGAGAAACGATGTATGATATCGGGACCTTTGATAAGTTTATAAGATTATTGGGGCCCAAGAAAAATGGCCGACCTTGTTCTCGAGTGTTTCGACTCTGATCATATCAACCTCCTTATAATATGGCTTGATAGTCATCAGCAATGAAGCTTTAATAAACAAATATTACCTGCTTCGTTGGCCGCATGGTTTAAGGTGTTAATCTCGTGTTAGACTAAACTACCGATGACAGGGAGAATAAGGCTCAAATCTCGGTCGGTTGTACTGAGGGTGATTTTTCCAAATTGGTTTTCCACTCTCTCTTCCTCCACTCAAATGCGGGTGCGCTTCCTCTAAATTTAAACTTACTCATCCCTAGCCCACTAGTGTAATTAGTAGTCTACATATGCGTATAACCTGAACAGGTAGTAAGACACGGTGCTAAAAAACAAAACAAACAGAAGTTAAAATTATCTATGAAACTATCAAATGAATCAAATACGAAATTAAACTTACATATAACGTTTTCTGTAGATTACACTGCTTTGAAAGTTTCAAAGTTTCAATTTTTTTGGTAAAAAAACCTGACAAAACTTTTTATTTAGGGTTCTTAGTTTTCTTATAAAGATGTCCTTTACTAAAATAATAAGTGTTAGAAATATCGTGTGGACCAATCACTGAGTGAAATATTAGGAAATATGTATTCAAATAGAAATTTGTTTAAAAAGTAATAAAATTATGTATATAAGTTGAATTACTATCCTTGCAAAAGTATGATAGCTTAATTTAGCAGGAACTACAAGGAAATATAACTATTTTTTAAGACCTGATTTGCATATTCTTTATTTATTGTTAATTCTTACTAAATCTTGTATGGCAAAATGGTTTCACTCAAATCAACTAATTAGACAAGTGTGCTCTTACTAGTTTAACTATCTATAGACAGAGTACGAATAATTTATTTGAATCTTCTACACTGTGGCACATAAAATAATAAATAAAGTAGTTGGTGTGGATTTAAAAGTAATTAAATAAAAACCCTTTTTTTTGCTTTATTTTATTATAAAAGGTGTATTATAAAACTAAATAAAATACATTAACAACAAATGAATAACACACAGAAACAACAACAAGAAATCAACAAGAATGAACAACAATGAGGTTATGAAGAAAATAATGTGATTTAAGCCTTTTATAAGCGTATCTGAATGGTGATGGGATCAACACACTTTAGTTTGATTCGTTTCCATGGCGACCATTGTCAAGTAATCAGGGAGGGGGAGGAATTTATGACAAGGACAAGGACTAGGCAAGAAAAGTTTTAATAATTGTTCTTGAGAGGCCATCCACCGTGTAAGAGAGAACGCCGCTATGAAGAAAGTGGACAAACCACATTCGCCACATTCTCAAGGTGACTTGGAACGAGACTAATTGAAGGGATTCTCTAAACGAGAAAACCGCGTTAATTGCGTGGATAGTTTTTATGTTTGTTGAAACCGGGTGTAGTTGAGTATGGTCACCATGCCAAATAAGGAAGTGCGAGACGAAAGGATTATGTACGAGATGAAACGAGATACGAACGTTATAGCACCAATCGAAGAGAGTTCGCTGACGACGAAAGACGACCGCAGTCTTCTGTCTAGTGATGCTTGGACCCGTGGTAGATGTGTTTGTAGACAGGGACGTGAACTGGGTAGGGCTTAGGGACGTGGACAGGGACGTGTTTCTCAACCGTCACGTGGAAAGGTTTCTCCACGTCATACGGTACGTGCTTCTCGACGTGTACGGGATAAGGTTTCTCCACGGGGACCTGCACGTGTTTGATGACGGGCACCTCGACTGTCTGGGGCACCCTCACGTGCACGGGGTAGGGCTGGGGGACGCCAACGGCGACAGGGTGAGGTACTGGGACGGGGATAGGCTGTGGGACGGGGACACGGATGATCTTGATTATCGGCGCGGGGGCGGGTTTGTTGATGTGGATGTGCTTGGCCACGGCCTTCCCGTGCAGAAGGCTCAGATCGGCGCCTTCACCACCTCCGTAGCCACCACCTCCTAGAGAGTGACCTCCATATCCACCGCCTCCCAGAGAGTGACCTCCGTAGCCACCGCCTCCTCCACTGGAGGCAGAGAATGATCCCTGGTCACCACCGTAGGAAGAAGCCCCTGAGAGACCTCCGTTACTGCCTCCATGGCCACCCCCGAAACTCGCGACTGAAAGTATTGCGCCGTGTCCGCCTCCGTAGCCACCTCCAGAAGACAATGCTTCGTTTCCTCCACCGTATCCTCCACCGCTGCTTCCACTGGAAAGAGAAGCGTGTCCACCTCCTATACCACCTCCAAAGCTTCCGCCGTAGCTACCACCACTGGATAGGGAAGCGTGTCCACCTCCGAGTCCACCGCCCCCATAGCCACCACCTCCATGAGATACGGACGCCGTGCCGAGGTTACTGGAACTGTAGCTGGTGGCGGGAGTGCCGTAGCCACCTCCTGAGCTGATGGCACCGTGGGTGTCACCACTGTCACCACCTCCACCTCCACCGCCGGAGTACGATCCTTCTCCGAGGTTGGAGGACTCGTAGCCACCGCTGGAGCTGCCGTACCCGCTGTCGTCAATCACGCCCCTCTTCTGCACGTGTTTGGTCTCGTACACGTGGTACTCGACGACTTGAGCCGCGCTGAGAGCTGCCAAGGCAGGGAACAGCACGCATATCTGTGGACAGAGCATTAAAACACTTGTTAGATCATCTTTGGAAACACATTAGATCTCGTCGAGAGTCGAACCAGTGTTTAGCAGATACGTTTGGGTAAAATAAAGAGGTGAAATAGCTTGACGAACTTTCCCACAGTATTTACAGATTTTATATTGTAGTACAAAACACTCTCTATAATCAAATCTTAGATAAAACTTTTAATACTACTAGCAAAAGAATTAATATAATAATTATATAAAGTTTTGCCTAAATTTCCATTTAAAATATAACAAAACTTTATTACTATAATTAGGCTACGTATTAAATATTATTTGTATAATACAATAAAAAATATTGAAATTATTTTCAAATAGATTATATGGAAAAATAGTAAAAAGGGAAAGCCTTCAGTTTAACAAAAAAACAACAGTTATCGGCATTACCATTAACATTGAATACAGTAGGCCTACAATCTCTATAGGAAGAACCTTATATGACAACTAGAAAATTTACTAGATCTATTTTCACGTAGGTCAAGTCATGTGATTTGCGGCTGTCATTTTTGATAGATATTATCATTAAAACAACACAAATAAAATAGTGGAATATAATCACTGTTGACTGCAAAAAAGTTTGTAATTTCTAAAATTCTCTTTGTATATAAAACATTTTTTGTAATAGTAATATTTACAAAATATCTGTATTCGTATCTCAATAATTTACATTGAAAGTGTGTAGTACGTCTAAAATAAAGATTGGATACAATTATTGATTGATTACTCTGGTTCGTTTCTTAAAATATTCACATTTGCTACCCTAGCTAAAACTGTTTTAGTGAATCGTTTGTTTACTACAGAAATTTTAATTTGAAATAAAACGTTAGGTAAGTCCGTTTTAAAATAATTTCACGATAAGTTATAAATTTAATTGACTTTGTTTGTTGAGAGTTTCAATATTCAATTTTTCCAAAACCACCTCATCACAATGAATCTTCAATTGGTACATTTTTTAAATTCAAGTCTTCATGTTACACTACCAACATTATCACAAACGAGAGACACAAATGAACATAATTTCCCTCGATTTAATGAACTCTATTGCAGCTCTCAAAATCTCCACCATCACACACACATATACACATACACAAAGTTGTCTCAATGTGGCGGAGATTAATTTAACAGATTCCACATTGCTCCCTATACCGAAAAGCTTCTATTGGTTTTATTCAGGGAGACGTCTAATTCGGTACAGAAAACACCTTCAGCTAATGTAATTACAGTTCTGTACAATGTGACTGCTTTCATGCAACTCTATACAGAAAACCGAGCCATGCTTTAATGAATATGTATGGCGTCTTGGATTTTGTTATTGTGGTATGATGCGCGGTATTCATTTTGGAAGGTTTGTGTTAATTATACGTGTTGCGTGAATTCTGTTTCGTTAGAGGCGTGTGTTTTAAGTCGATACATAATATGTGGTATATTAAAATATATGTGGAACGTTGAGTTAGAGAACAATTTCAAGTGTGTTGTAATTATATGTATTATATATGTACTGTTTTATTATTATAATACTTATTTATTTAATAATATTACTTAGTTTCGAGCACATGAGTTATTATATACGACCTACAAATTAAATTAACTTGGCCTACACCACTTCAGTGGTCGCATGGTATAAGCTCTAAGACGTCACTTTCGCAAAAAACTAGACTTCATATGAAAAGAAGATCGGGGTTTGAATCCCAGTCGAGTGTTCTGAGGGTGTTTTAGAAAAAATTGTTTAACTTTTTCCCTTCATACAAATATGGGTACACTTCCTCTAAACTCAACCTTCTTCATCTCCAACACACTATCGTAATTAGTACATATGTGTATAGTCTGAACAGGTAGCAAGACGTAGTGCTAAAAATTTAGCCCACCCTTTCTAATGGAAAACACAAACTTGATAAGACTAACATATTAACATGCATTAAAATCCTTTGGGAATCATCTGGGATCAAACTCAGGTCGCCTAGACCTGTACACTTATAGAACTTCTCCCTGACACTTTGGCCATGTTTATTGGCTTAACTATTTTTTGAGTAAATTGTACAAACTTAAATACATAAAAATTAACGTATTATTTAATACGATAAGCGTATTATATAATCATAATATTTATGTTAATATAATCTAATAGATTGTATAGTTTTATACAAATATGCCATACAATTTAAACTGAAAATATAACATTTTAATTAGAAGGGATTAATTTGAAATATTTTAGTCAAATTATTCGTTAATATTAAATCCATCCTTACCCCTCTGCCTTAAAAAAATTTCTAAACAATTTTAAAGTATTATAAAAGTGTTCTTATTTTAAATCTAATTGCTACGAATGCTATTATAAACACAAGTCAAAACGTTATAAAGATAAATAGACTAAAAATGTAGGTCACATTAATAATTATAAATAGTATCAACGCTGGAATAGTATTGATAACATTATAAATAAAAACTGTAAGCTGATCATTGTTTTGTATATTGATATAAAAACAAATGTTTTACTCAAATTATGATGTAAAATATATTATTGTGGCTATATTTATGTATAGTGCAGGTTTATAAAAATAAATGACCGAGATAAAAGTTTACTCTCTGATGCGGGTGGTGCTTACGACGAAAGGAGCCGCGCAATAAATATAAACCCACTCCTCCCAAATGAATCTCACTGCGACTCACCGATATCCTCATCCTCGTTGTGTGTATGATAGGATGCCGAGGTGTGTGTGAGTGTGTGTGTACTGTTACAAGCTGGAGCACAGACTGATTGGGTAGCTGAGCGAGGGTGCCTTAATATACTGACGGCATGAGGGGGAGGAGGGGAGAGGCATCATCTCAGTGGGCTCCTTGCTCTCTACTTTCACTGAGGAGGGAACATTTCTCTCTCCCGCGGTCTTCTGTTGTCGGTGAGACCGGGATATCAGAAGTTCCAACGTCTGATCTACTTCGTCTCAATTCAAGTGATGAAAATAGCGAAAAAAAATAGATCACTTATTAAGTGTGTACTTTCTTTCTAAACGTTGGAGTGTATCATCTCAATACTTCTGAATTATCCTTCCCCGCGGTGTTGTGGTCAGTGCACCTGGCTATGTAAAGAACACAGGTTCGAATCACGGCTGGTAACATTGATATTCTTTATTTTTAGGGGAATATCCCTATGGTCGCAAGGGGTTGATAAATTAGGTTTAAGTTATGTTTAAGACTCCCAGTGGCCCACACCTTCACAATCACTAACATCATTTATTTGTGCGTACAACGTGTGGACAACCTCCTATGTTGTACCCTGGACAACGGTCTGTGCCGCCAGAGCGGCAAATAGTCTACATACAGGCGACTAAATCTGGATGTCTTGTCCCTCCTGGTCATAGATGACACACGATAAAATACAACATCACAGTAAAAAAACTTCTGAATTATCCTAGCCTTGAACCTCGCTTGTATATCATTAGATTTTCTTTTTCGTTACCTCACATCGATGTGAACGTGATCTGAACCTCAAACTCATCTAACCTGGTTCGACAATGAGGGGAAGGTCCGAGTTGGAATCCTAACTAGGTGTACTGAGCAGGGTTTGCCATGCAGATGAAAAAAACTGGCAGACCCAATATAAACACTGGAAGTTTCACAAAAATAAATCTGGGACATTACCCTTCGAGATAACTGAATAAGTAAATACGTTGATTTGAACGCCAATCGAACCTCCCTGAAACATAAAGTTGCGTCACACTTCCCCATAAAGGTCAAATTATCTTGTTCTAAATGCCACTGACATTACTTCACACTATTCAATTTAATGACAAATTAAATTTTATTCCTCTCCGTATTACTGTCTATATTGTTTGTAAATCAAGGGTAAGGTGTATCATACAGACTCTTTCTCTTTAATCTTAAGATAGTAGGTGACTGGACCTGGTGGCCTAGGGGTAAGGTGTCAGACTTCTGTGCTGGGTTCCGGGGCTCAATCCTGGGTCCCGGCACAGATTTATCTGATTACCAAACCCTTCCTTCACCTCTGACAAGACGTATATTAATCACCACTTGTGAACGTGGGTAGTGCCAGGCCTCCACCGTGGTTCGGATTCCACGTTAAACTGTAGGTTTCGCCAAAGGGTCGAGAGAAAGTAAAAGTGGAAATTGCTTCTATAAAACGTGAAAAGCACAAAGAATTTTCATTTAGAAAATAATGGCAGCCCTGACGGCCAGTGTTGTTTTTCCTAAGTGGCTTCCCTCCCTCACTCTACGAAATTGTGGGTTTATTTCCTCTAAATTTACTTTAATTCTAGCCGGTTTACTTAGGTGTTTTTTACTAAATGGTTTCCCACTCACCCTTTAATCAAATGTGGGTACATTGCCTTTAAATTTGACATACCCCATCTTTACTCTATTAATTAGTAATTAAATGCGTATAGCAACGTAATAAATAAAAGTCTAACAGAATCATTTTTTTTTTACAAATAATCAAAATAACCATAACATGAATCAAACCAGGGTCAACCACTCTTGTGGTTTACTTTTATAAAGTATATGCAAATGGTAAGGAGATTAATAAATACGGATTAACCCACACATTATATGTTTTGGGTTTAATCCTTTGAATTATTTTTATTAATACTTTCAACACCGAAGTTATTTGCGTCAAGCATTAAAGGAATTTCCATTTAGGAAGTATATCTAAGTTCCAAGAATTATGATCTGGGTATAATGAGAAGCACATTAAATGTTTAAAATGGTACTTAGATACCACCTAAGAAATAAACCTTAGTAATACTTTCTAATAACCAAACCACAGGGTTTATAATGTCCATCTAAAGTTTGTCAAAATATTTTCGGTGCTGACATGATTTTGTGTCTTAAAATACAGTTAGGCTACACAACATATCATTCATATACGTCTGGCAAAGTTTTAGAATTCATGTTGTGTAAGATTAATTGGTTTGAACGCTGAAACTTAAAAATATCTTTGATAGCTTTAGTAAATTTGTATATAATAACCATGTCAGTTTTAGTAGTAGTTATTATTAGCACCACGTATTACTACCCGTTCGGGTTATACGCACTTACGCTCATGTGTAATGGTAGAGTGATTGTGAGATGAAATGGAGGACCTACAGTTTAACATGGAGGCCTGGCATTCCTCACATTCACAAGATGTCTTGTCAGAGGTGAAGGAAGGGTTTGGTAATCAGATAAATCTATGCCGGGACGGAGGATTGAATCCCTGACTCTCAGCACAGAAGTTCGACACCTTACCCCTAGATCACCAGGTCACCTTTAGTAGTAGTATAAACGTATGAGTGTAGATGTTTTAAAAAACAAAAAACTTCTAACCCAAATAATTAAAAATAGCTCGCAGCCATATTTAAGTGGTAATAACAATAATATGTATTCCATTATAAATTACACTGGTTTATTATAATAGGGGTCAGTACTGGTTTAACCAAATTTATTACAAATAGCTCTTTCACAATACTTTTTAGGTCCAGAAAAATGTTTTCAAATAAAAATAAAATTTCAAAAAATTAAGGTTCCTATAAGACCTGGAGAATCTAGAATTTCAATTCTTTCCAGTTAGTTTTATAAAAGTCAACTTCTCATACGAGTTAAAACAAATTCAACCTAACCTTACACATATTACTTTCTTCCTCATAGAAAGGTAGACATGGGAATAAGAGGGTGGGAACCTCTTTCTCTTCCTTTCAAAACACATCACACGAAAATTAATGGAAAACTTTCCACCGTTTGACACTTCTGTTCCCAAATATGGAGCAAATTAACGGATGTATTGGTCGACGTTACTCTAAGCGGCTATGCACTTAACACGCAGTCTATTCAGATAGAAGCATACTTTTTTGATTTTTACAAAGGTTACCAAAACATTGTTCACATATTCAAACAAGTCATGTCACTTATGATATATATAATCAACTCCCACAAAATAATACTAAGAACATAGTAAAACATTGTATTTAAAAAAGTTTAGGTTATACGAATAATTACTAATTACACTAATGAGTTAAGAATGAAGAAGATTGAAATTAGAGATTGTGTACCTGAATAATATTTGTATGGAGGGAGAGTGGAAAACTATTTATTAAAAAGCCACCATCAGTACAACCAACCAGGATTTGAACCACGATATCACTGTCATCAGCATTCTAGGTTATTATGAGAGTGACGCCTTAAAGTTAGGACATGCTGCTTCTGAAGCAGATATTTCCAATGTTGGTCCCCCAAAAAGTTTATATTTTCTAATGGTTTCTTTATACCTAAAATCCTACCATAGTCGTGGTTGCGCGCTAGTGTAATTGACCATAGTCTGGTGCGGTGGTTTTCATACCTCATCACGTGAACTTTTCTACTCTCACGATATTGCGTCTCATCTTATATTATCTTGTAGAAATTACATGCATTATTTTAAAATGTGTATCATTTATTATTTTACTTTAAATTATATGGTGAAGTCCTTTGATAGCCAGTATTAGAAAAAGTTTTTTTTTAAACTTCACAACTATTGTAACATGTTTAAAATATAATATAGTAAATGAATGATGGATTTAACAGAAAGTTTTAATGGTTTTACGTAAGGAAATAAGTACATCAGCACTCTTCTAGAAGAAAGATGGAAAACCATAAAATGAAATATGGTGGGGTGGGCTTTAACTCACGCATAAAAGGTCAATTACCATGTCGACATTAAGAATACTTATAAATACTGTTTGGTTTTTAATTTGATTAGTTTTTCGGAAAAAATAGTTTTAATTTATTAAAGTAATAACATTTAAAAAGATATATACGGTCTAATTTTCATAAGCAGTATCTTTTAGAAAATACAAACACTATCGGTTGTGGCCAACATACTATAAAACTATATTATTGGTGTTATTTTATAAGTATTGGAATTATCTATAAAACGTGACAACTGCTAATCACATGACTTGGTGTAAGAATATGTGAACGTAGGTCTATATCTAGTAATTTTTCTAAATGTCCTACAAAAACTGGACTGATTCTTGCCATTTTGTTTGGAAGTAGTCTGATACTATATTTAATGATTGTTTTAAAACTAAAATAGTGCATATATACAAAATTTGTCACTATCTAAAATTGTTAAAATACATATATTTTTCTATTTAGGCACACTTTTAAGCTTGTGCGAACATTCGAAATTTTGAATCTTAATATAGTAGACTCGCGGTTAACCGAGGTAATAGGGACTTATCCTACCTCGGATACGAAAAAACTCGAAAGATACGGAACGTGTAGGATATATAGGTTAGAATATGATGTTTAGGTTATAAATCACTAAAAATTACTATATTTGTGTACATTGTTTGTGAGTTTTAAATTATTAATTTATTAAAACACATTACATTACAAAGTATTACATTTACTTTATTATAGAGTTAAACTAAATTTTTTTAAATGTTTGTAACACATATTAAATATTGTGTTAAAATTGGACAATTTGACAGAATTAATGTCTCGGTTAATACGGAGCCTCGGATAAACGGGGCTCGAATATTTGCGAGTCTATTGTATTAAAAGATTCTAATTGTATTCGATATTTCGAATCTCAATCAATCTCATACTCGGATTTAATAGGCTTAGCTCAAAATTCGAATCTATAACTAATACTGACCATATTAATAAAATCAGACCGGAAACCAATTCTGCGTTGTAGAGTTAAGCGTATTTGAGCTCAAGGTCGTAAAAGAATTACATGGGCTACACTAGTTTAGGACATTGAATATCTTGTGTTATGATTAAAAATGTGGTTAGATCTTTATTTGATTTGTCACATTTTGAGATTGGTGTTATTCATTACTTTTTATATATACACCTAAAGTGTGTATATAATATTTATCAACAATTTTTTGAAATATTTTATTATTGTATTGGATTCGTAAACGTAGCATAGTAAAATACTCAACAAAGACTTGATTTGAAACATTATTATAGTAAGTCTAAAATATATTATTAGATTAAGATCTGAAACTATTTTTTTCAAAATTCATCCTATTTTTTTTAAGCAAAGTATTCAATTAGATAAATTAATTTAGCATGAGATTCGATTCTGATTTTACTCAACCATTTTTTTAGACATGAGACTCGATTCAGATTCTATTCGAGATTGAAAATGATGGCTTCGCACTTTGAATGCATTCGAGTATCGCTTAATCAATTGGTAGTAAATAAACTTTTATATGAAAATATTATCATAGTATTTGAATTGGACAACTACATATTTCCAGCTCCCAGATAATATATTAATCACACACGCCAATTATTCTAATAATTTTAATGAGGTAATATCATTGAATCACACATAAACTGGAAAGTTTACGATTTTTTTTACAAATACAAGTGTTATTTTAATAAACATGTGAATGTATTTACTTATGAACATTAATGAATTTAGTTTTTCATTTTTTCATTTATTTGAGGTATTTGACGGCACTTTCTGGACCGACTTATTATATCATCACGTGAGAATTTCTATGAGCGAGAATGAATAAGCCTACCAATTTTGCCGGGAAAGCTATTTTCACATAATATTCTGGGACTCTTATTATATCCCACAATCGGCATTGGATCGACGCCTTTACTTCCTAAGGAAATTGCGCTGAGGATTTTATAACTCAAGAAAAATTTGTCTACCTCCACTGGGTTTGAACCCACGAACATCGGGTCCTGAGGCGAGCACTTTACCCAAGATCACCGAGTTCATAAAAGGGTTTAGTTGCTTTGATATAATGAAATATTGGAACGTTTTAATAAGTATAAGATATCTAATCTATTTAATATTATAGACAAAGATGGGTGAAATATAAGAACAATGACCAGCACTAGCTAAATATAAACAACCATAAAGGTACTAAGCTGAGGATTAGAGGCTAATATTCCACTTCATAGCTAGCTACATTAGCTTTAAGATTAACCTTGATAGGATATATGCTTTTTTAAATAAATCCGAGATTTATGACTGACTAAAATAAAATCTTTACTTCACATCTAATACTGTTTCCAGCCTAAGGTCCAGATCAGTTTTTAATTAAAATCATATATTTGCTTTCTAGGCCTGTCGTAGCTTCAAATGCCTTATAATATAACTTAATACTAGGACAGGCACAATATCCAGTCATGTGACGTAATTTATCCCTGTGAAAGGGTAAATCCACATTTCACCAATGATAAATATTTGGCCATGCTGGGATTCAATCCCGGGACCCTTAGTTCAGTATACAGACATGCTATCTACTGAACTATGGTGTCGGACACAATAAAAAGTCTACAAAGTAAGAACTATTAAATTGTTCTAAAATAATTTATTATTTGGTTATTCAAATTTGAAATTGATTAGCGCTCATCTCTCTTTTTGTATCATTTTGTTAGTGATACATAGTTCCCTTTCAAATCAACTTCATTTCTGGATATTGTTCATTTATTTCATTCTCTTACAACTGTAACTAATGGCCGTAGAGCGCTCCAACCATTTGTCATGTCGACATTAGAATTGAAGTCTTGCAATAGCTAGAAACAATGGATAAGCTCTTTAGATGAACCAAACAAACTCTCAGACCAATTTATGTGAAACTTGTTTGATCCCATTATATAATTTTAAACCAGATTCACATATAAATAATAATTGGTTTAATATTGGTAAAAAGCGAATCAGGAACACTACCTGATTCATAAACATTTGAAGGTTTTTAGATAATATTGTAACTGAATCTACACTCCTCAAGAATGTATTTCGTGACGTCAGTACCCGGTTTCAATTAACTCTTTTTTACTGTGCATCTATCACCAAAATGAATGTGGTTAATTTAGAGGAAATGCTGTAGCATTAACATTAATAGAAAATGGGGAAACCGTGGTTAGAATCACCGTGCTGGGTGTCTCAGTAGTTTCTTACTATACATCGGAAAGTGCTAGGTTCAATATTTGGTGATCACCTAAAACTAAATGGCTATGTAATAAGGATTTTTCCCTTCCAATTTATGGGGAATACACTATCCGGGAGAATATTTACCTCAATGCACCTGGCTGGGATTTTTAACTCCACTTGCCGGGCCAAAGTTCAACATGTATCGCTTTGTGCCCTAGAATTCGAATAGAAGGTTTTGGTATTTTTTTGTTCTCGCAAAGTACAGCTTGTACAACATGTTGATGCAATTATTAGTAAAATTATTATGATTATGATTAGCACCACGTCTTACTAGCCGTTCGGGTTATACGAACTTACGCTAATGTGTAATGGTAGGGTTATTGTGAGATGAAATGGAGGGCCTACAGTTTAACGTGGGATCCGAACCACGGTGGATGCCTGGAATTCCCAGCATTCACAAGTAAAATTATTATGTTATTATAAATGTATTTTTTATTTTTTTAGCACTGCGCCTTACTACCCGTCCAGGCTGTCCGCATGAACAGTGTCTACTATAAATCAAAGTGGTCTCATGAACAGTAGAACGGACGATGGACAAAACCAACTATAAATCGTCATAGAATGATTGATTTTTAATTTTTCTACAATACCCTATTTTAGGGTCATGCTCATAGGTAGAATTTAGGGGGCCGTACACACCTATTCCATAGGTTAAAATGTCATAATTGCGTTCTTAGACATATTTCAGATGATGTAGGTTACCTGACCATTTAGAGAAACGGCGATACATAATGTAGGTACTTGAATAAAATAGACTTTTATATAGGCTGGGTATTGGGTGAGTGGGAAAGGGGGGAGGGTAAGTAGTCTAAATGTCAAGCTCATTAAATCTGATCCTCCGGCGACTCACACTTTCCTACCCTTCCTCAAAACAAGTGGGTATTTTTTCTCTAAATTCTACCTTCCTCATACCTAACCTATTAGTGTAGCTAAATTAGTATTTTTAGTCCCAAGCCCACCACACTCCTTTTCCTAGAACACATTCTTACTTAGCTTACTCAGTAGCCACATGGTCTAAGACGTCACTCTCTCAATATACTAGACTACTGATGACAGGTACTTCGAGGTTTGAATCTCGGTCAAGTACCGAATCATACTGAGGGTGTTTTTTCCTAAAAATCTTTTTCACTCTCCCTCTGCGTAAATGCAGATGCACATCCTATAAATTTACCCTCCCTCATCCTCAGGTCACTATCTTAATTAGTACATATGCGTATAACCTGAACAAGTAATAAGATGCACTGCTAAAAAAAATCTTACGTCCTTAAAATGTTTGACTTTGTAATCCAACAAACTACAAAATAAACACCTATTTAACTATCGGTAACCGCATCGGTGGGCACTTGAGTCAAGGTGTCAATTTCGTTTTGCGTAGTTTGGCTGTGATGGAGAGGTCGTGATTCAATTCCCAGCCGATATAACTTTTTTCCTAAATTATTGTACACTCTCCCTCCACGCCAAACGCAGTTATATGATATTACCTACTCTTAGTTCTAATTTGGTCACCCCTACTCCATTAGTACAGATACTCCGATAACCCGGACGGATAGTAAGACGCGGTGCACAAAAATTATTGTTGAGACTAAAAATACGGACAATCACGGAGAAGGCAGTGGCATCTTGTTAGTTAGCAGTTCATGCGCTATGAGGCGTCTCGCAATCTGGCGCGCAATCTAAGCGTCGTTAACTCAGCCAGAGTGCGGTACTGTCGTTCCGCTCCGAGGAGTTTTCTTTTGTTGCCTGCGAGATAATTTCTATTAGATAAAAGTATTCTAATTCCTTTCCTTGCCATCCTATTTCCTTCTCCTTCACCTCTCCTTTTAATATCGCTCCCAAGGTGCTCATTACTACCGATGATTATTACAACCGAGTCGACTTTTTGATAAAACGAGAAATATGGGGGGTACTTCATTTTATTTTATTAGAGAGGGGGAATAAAATGGAATTGGAAAATGTACCATTTTATTCGTTCAATGCTGGTGAAGTTTTATATTTTATTTTCTCAGCTATAATTCCAACAAATTATATGATACAATCCTTAGATTAAATAAAACTGTGACCCGCAACGGTGGCCGAATGGTCTAAGTTGTTAGAATCACATTGCACTTAGTCATCGTTGATGGAGAACTCTCGGCTTTAATCCCGATTTGGCACGTTGGAGTATATATTTTTTCCCAATATTATTTGTGTCGTGACCCGTAATGGAGGGTACATGAAAAAAAGACGTCAAACTCGTCTTTTCTATGGCGGAGAAGTTGAGGTTCATGTTCTGGTTAAGTGTACTGAGATGTATAGATTCCCACTCTCATTCCACACAAATGTGGGTACACTTCCAATAAAATTCTACTTTATTCATATTTAATTCCATTTGTTTGTTAATATTTATATATCCCCGACGGTAAGTAAGACGTGAAGTCCGGAAAAGTTCTAAACTTTTGTTTACGCTGATAATGATTCAGTTCCTTTAAGCTCTCATCCTCGTCCTTTTCACTTAATTTTTCTCGCTAATAATGATTTGTAAAACTAACCAAAGCTATAACGAAAAATAAAAGGTCATTTCTTAGTAAACAAATTGTTCTGAACGTGTTTCGAAATGAGAGTAAGATTCTGCTAAAGGAAGAAGATTGTAGTTAAAAATAACTGTTGCTGGCTGGTAGTTTTTTTTAAGGCATCGTTTAATTTAAGTTTTAATATCAAATATACAAAAGACCCTGTAAAATAAACTTTAAGCTCTTGAATTTTTTTTAATAACATGAAAGTATCTAATAGTTGATATTTTTAATTCAAGTTCTGAGAAACCAATTACGTCTAATATGGTTAAAAATAATAAGGCTGCCATGTTCTTATCATGATCGTTTGATAAATATTATAAACTAAAGTAATTATCACTATATACTCCTTGCTTAGTGAAACCAAATCAAACTACTCTCGGCCAACTACAAATGAATCCCTGTATGTGTGCTAGCCCTACATCCTTTATTTAATATAGCTGCATCTGAGAAAACTTGATACTTTCTAATTCTATAACTGTGCAATACTCTCAGTTGTTATTTTATATACAATACTAAGGGCCAGTTTCATAGTCAAATTTAGTACGCCTCAAGTGCGGCGCTACACTAAGTTCATGACGACACTTACCTAAACCAGAATGGAATGGGCCGTTCTCGCATAGGAAACTGGCCCATTCCATTCTGGTTTAGGTGGGTGTCGCCATGAACTTAGTGTAGCGCCGCACTTGAGGCGTACTAAATTTGACTATGAAACTGGCCCTTAGAATCGCAATAGATTGTGTTTCAGGTAAAGGAGAGTGCGAGGTTCAAATATAGACCAGACATACTTGGAGTTACCCTCAACATACTATTTATAACACCGGTTTTCAGATCGCTTCTCGATTCGGGGTTATTTCCTCCAACTTACCCCTTAGAATACATAATTGATAACCTTACTGTTGGTGCTAGTAAGAACAAAAACCAAGTCTTCTCTAGGCTACATACTTTTGGAAAGAAGTGGACCATCGAAAATTCAGATGTCAAAAATCCAGAGTTCAATAACACGGATCGTCAAGAAAAAAATAAAAATATTATTTATAAAAATAACCAGTGTGTATCGATATCAGTTACATGGCTAACAGAAAACGCACATCAAACCTTGTAAAATAATTATAAACTTTTTTCGTGGTTAGATTTTTTATTTATCATACTCCCTTTGAAGTTGTAATACTAAACGACAACAAAACAATGTGTAAGTTCGTTGTTTAAATAAAGTGAATTATTTTTTACCTTAACACTTGAATTTTCGGAAGTATCGCCTCCATGCTAATTTTTTATTTTTAGTATAGGTAATGTATTTTAGAAAATTCATACAAATCGATAATTCAAACAGAGTCAATTCCCAATTATTCCAAATTTTTGACGCTCTACTGTGCATTTCAATTTAATTGAACAAAAAATGTCAGTTCAGCTTTTTTTAATATAAATTTTGAATTTGACAGAAACTTTTTCAAAGGTTAATTAATATTTATATGTTCTCTATAATTCTCACTTTTCTACTACGGTGTTCTTTTAATTAAGATTTATTGCTTTCGTTAAGCTCTAGTTTTCAATGGTATGAATGGGGTTTTTTTCCTACCACTTCTGTTCCAATATTTGTGTCCCTATTATTTATACATCAGAGCCTTGTCCTATTACCATAACTTGAAGGTATTTGTAATATATTTTGTGCTTTCATCTGGATGAGATTTATTCCGAGAAGAATTGTAAATTAAATTATGTACGTCATATTATTATTCTCTTAGTAAAGTCTCATTTAAAGGAAATAAGATTAATATTTACATCTGGAAAAATTATTATTGTCTATTCAATCCAAGCTTTAATATAACATGGCATATTTCAAATGTGTGTGTGGGGGGG
>CABEEJ010000448.1:213575-234268 GCA_901482245.1 Timema douglasi
GGGGGCGGGGGGGCCGTTGGGGGGGGCGAGTGAGGGGGGGCATGTGGACCTTGTAGTTTTTTATTTGTGTCCAAGTAAACAAAAATATTGTGCTGAAAATATTGGCCTAGTAATTATACATGAAATTATATTGTAATATCTTTATACTCAGAAATAAAATACATACAATATAGTATATTAAGTTATTAAACAAATGCTTCATTAGGTACTATTTTCATTATCTTAACAAATTGATTTAATAAGCTCTAATTTTTTTTCTTTACAGGTAGGCCAATCTCGATGTCCCTCTCCGGAATGGATTGCTACTATTAAGAGTGAGTGAACATAATTGTATATTTGATAAATCTATACATAATACAATTTAGTCAACTTAATTGTATAGCTTTGGTATATTTTATATGAGTAGAATTGTCAATAATAAGATTCAACATGCATCCGTAAATATGCGACGTATTTACTGTACCATTAAAGGCCTACAATAAGGAAATTAGAATGCCTATTTAATAAAAGGGTGGTATTTATGATTTTAATGATATTGATTTTATAAATGTAATAAAGTGTCTGTGAACTGGAACTCGCTCCTTAAAATAGGCGTTCTCTTCCTTAGTAATACAACTATCGAAGACAAAAAATAAAACGTTGAATATTGCTACTACTTCCTGACAGCTTATATGACTTTAATGAATATGTTTAACTGATAATTATCAGTTATGTCAATATTCTTGAAAATCCCCCGTGATTCCACAAATATTTATCACCCTGCCTTACTACCTGTTCAGGTTATACGCATGCAATATGATAATTACTTAAATGGGGTAGGGATGAGAAAGGAAACATTTTAGGGGTAATCTATCCACAATTTTGCGTGTAAAAAGAGTGGGAAAATATTTAAGGAAAACCATCATCAGTAGACCCTACCGGGTTTCGAATACCGATATTCCCATCCTCAGCAGGCCAGTCTGACGTGAGAGTGACGCCTTAGACCAACAGGCCACAGAGGTAGGTCACAAAGAAATGTTAAATGTGAAATTAATTTGAATGTTGTATAGAAACCATTCATCATAATAAAATTCAATAATCTATCGTTAAATTAATTTTTTTAGAAAACTAACAAACTTTATTTACTATCATGTAAAATAATCTGAATAAGGCTTTACCATTTTGAACTAAATTGTTAAAGCTAATTAATATAATTCAATTTTTTCAAAAATCCGTTTTCAGTAAACCACTATTAAATGATATTTTCAAGAAAAATAAATGTATATTATTATTTAAAATGTAAAAATCTTAACAACAGATGTCCATTTTGAACCAAATTGCTAGAGCCGTTTCTTAAAATATATTTTATTTAAATCAGTCTTCAGTAAATTACCCTTGAACGTATTTTCTTCCAAGAATAAAGTATGTAGTTTTGTTTTTGATGTCAAACGTTCCACAATTATACATTTTAAACCAAATCTTTCGAGCATTTTTAAAATTATTTCAAATTTTTGTAAATCTCGCATAATAATAAACCACTCTTTAACGAATGTTTAGCCAAAATACAAGTATACAGTATTATTTGTCAGATAAAAAACACCTAGATATCAGTTTTACAAAATCATTGAAGAAATTTTTGAAAAATGTGGAATTCAAATAAATCACTCATCGCCAAATTACCTTTAATTTGAGAGCTAGAGTCAAATAAACATTCTTAAGGTATTGCTTCTAAAATTAAATATAAATCTTGAACAAAATCCATCAAATAATGTCAAATCTGTGGCCAGGGACAGATAGACAAACAGATATGAGGACAGCCAGAATTGTAAAATCTACTTTTTTGGGTTTGACATACAAAAACAGTAAAGGTTCATCATAATTATGGAATAGAGAATGTTCACGATCATAATATTTTCTCTCAATATGAGTAAGTAAAAAGAATCTGATTCAATAATCTAAGGAATAAAGTTCATGTTTGCATGAAATTAAATTATTTTAAGACTATGGGTATATACTCACTTTATGCTCTTGCCAAATATTGACTTTTTATTACTAATGGTTTTTGTACAAAAAGGTAAAATCAATTTGATCTTGGATATGTATTAGTGACGTTACGATGTTCTTTCAATAATTACAGCATATCTGATAGCTATCGGTTCAACATAATGAGTAAGAGGATGAAAGTTGTCAGAAAGTACTAATAATATGTAGCGTTTTCAAAAAATAAGAGAGCCACAGATTATAACCGCTGTACTATTAATTACCCTACGTTTACCCCGAAACATACCAAGCTTATCATGACAGATTACATTATGGTGCAGCCATTTTGTAGTGTCAATGTAAATGGATTGTACATAATTTTATTGAAATTAATTGTTTGTTCACCCACACGCGCATTCTTTATCAAGCGGATACTAGATAAATGTCCTCCTCACAACCCCCTCCCACCAAAACATCTTACTGTTATTGACTAATGAACACAAATAATGTTGTAGGCCTATTTATTGCCACTATTTACAGTATATCCCGTAAAGTTACATGACAACTGTGAAAAATGGTTGTACTTGTCTTATTTCTGGTGCAGCTTTGCATTTGAGTGACTCAATTATCAGCCGACAGATGGCAATAGTAGACATAATAGAACTCTAACAACACACAAGCGCTTTATAACAAGCAAACATCAGGTACAGCCAAGTCCTCGTGTGTGGTTTCAGTGAGAATGTTGAAGCCAAGGGTTTTGGTTCCACATCCCGTGACGTCGTACCTCAGAAAGATCGTTGCTGTAAAATAGAACTTTAATTATAGAAAACCGTAGAGATGAAGAGAATGAATTTATGACAAAACAAAAATCAATATTAGGCTTAATATCTGTAACATTCATAACTACAGAGGGTGCCAACTGGCCATCCGTGTGATTAATGAAATGACGGACAATGCCACTGACGGATTATAAATTCCAGCTCGCCATATTGATGGAAAGCTAGCCAACGAACTTCTGGCCTTTCATTCGTGAGAAGCTTGTAAGTTTTAATCGCTATTGTGTGCCATATTAACTTCACTTGTTGGATAAGCAGGACGAGAAATGTAATTAACAATCGTTGTAACGTGGACTCTGTGATTGTCCTCTTTCCAGTATCATCAATGTTACTATGTACGAAGGACCCGACAGTCCTAACGAGGAAGGCGGTTATAACGCTTTAGATTTATAAAAAAAATCCGTAATTGGACTTTTAGTTTTCGTCTTGAGTGGTCGTAAAGTTTTAATTGATTATATGACTAAGCCTACATGTACCCTTCATCTAACCCGTGAGCATGGGCATCCCGCAGAAATTTTTCCGGGTGGTTGGGCAGTGGTGTGGTCGTAAATTTAGCAGTGCTGAAACGCAAGGCCGTAGCCACCCCAAATTTGAAGGAGGGATGGTGGTACAGGACTCCCCAACTGCCATAGGCAAAGTTTTTATTAACATAAATGCTTCTAGAAGCCATTTGGAGCATTTTTTAATGGTTACTAAGGCAGAAACTTACTTAACGAACGTCCCCTAAAATTCTAAGAATTCGTATGAAGTACAGTAAATTTCATAATAATTTATTGATTCATAGGACGAAAAAAAGTTTTAACGTAATATTGAGATAAAATCAATTAGTTTACATAGAATTGCATAGTATAAAACTAAAAAAAATTAATATTTTTAACACACGAACATTTTAATACGCTGCTCGGTATAGTGAGATTTTATATTTTTTAGCGAAAAGCAGTGCTGGAACGGCGTTCCTGCGCGTTCCCGTTCCACTACATCCCTGTGGTTGGGGGGCCAAATTTATTCCTACACCCCCCACACACACACCCGCACGCACACACACACACACACACACACACACACACACACACACACTTCTGCTGGGTACTGGAATTATAATTGCACTGTAAAGATACTACAAATACAGCTGCACTCGATATCCTTCGTTTTCTCTATGCTCAGACGAGAATATTATGATGAAATGTCAACAATTGTTTAAAATGTAGTGACAGGTTTTATTCGGAAATGCGTCTAATGGATGTGAGTGATATTATACCACAATTGTAAATTTGATATTTGTTAAAAAAAAAAAAATTGTAAGTCAAACTAGAAGATTAAAAACTGTTAACAATATTTTATTGTCAAATAAAACATAATTTTAGGGGAAGGGGGGCAATTTCCCCCTTTTCCCGTTACTGTGTGCGCCCATGCCTGTAAGATAGCAAGCTTACCTTGCAATGAACCTTGAAGGATTTTTATTGACGCCGTCTGTGTGTATGTATCTCATCTTAAGAGTTGAAATAATTTTACCGATCGAGCTAAAACTTGGTGTATAGGATTTTCATGAGGTTACCCCAAGAGGTGTTTGAAATTAAACATATTGCCTTAGAATTAAGAGTAGTTTACTGAAGTACAAAGGGAAATAAATCAATTTTCTAGCAATCCACTCTAACGATTTTGATCAAAATGTGCATTTAGCTAAACACTGTCTAACATTACAAAGTGGTGGGTTTTTTTTTCCGGAAAATTGACTCAGAATGTACCTAACCTAAACGAATACCTCCAATTTTGATAATTATCTGCAACTCTATTGGAGATGAAATAACCTACTTTCACAAAATCTTAGTACTAGTAAAAATAAAATACTTTGGTTTGAAATATATTTTTATGAAACCAACATTGTCTGATCTATTGCCAAATATCTGTATTATTAATTAATGCCTGGGAAATTGATTATGCTCTTTGATGAACAGCGATATTACTTTTCCCTCGTTATGGTTCTGTTACAGTATATATTATTTAGTGTATACTCTTTTGTATAATGTGATGGTCTCTTTGCTATTAGGAGATTTCTACAATAATGTATATTATTTAGTTTCGCATCTCTTACGAGCTGTAAGTATAGATAACAGAGCGAGAAAGTCTGTGTGGTGAGCCGTATCATTTTTATTTTGTGTGTGTGCCTAGTATGTTAATATGATGAATATTTATAAAGAATTATTTTTTATTAGGTAAAACTAGTAATTATTAATTTCACAGTTTGGTTTCCATAAAAGAGAGTAGGCCTTAACTAGCGTTTACTCTCTTCTTGACCTTCCTGAAACACATACCTTTACTAATCATTTGTGGTTTCAAGTTTAACTATCCAGACGGACATGTTTTTTTATTTTTGACGTTGAGCTAAATGCTACCTATGGTTAATCTTAATGTTAAAGTAGTATAACCACCTTCTCAAACTATCATGCTTACTACCCGTCTGGACTAAATGCATAGTTACACTAATGGGGTAGGGAAGAAGGTATTATTTTAAAACAATGAACCTACATTAAGCGTGAAGGTAAGGGTGTAAACCCACTTAGAAACCGGACAAATCCGGATAAGTCAGGAAGATTGGTGTGTCAAATAAAATACAAGGACATTTTAAAAAAAGTAGCTAGAACTTTAATATATATTTGCAATATTCTTGAAAAATGAAGTATAGGAGCAGATAATCGAGTAGGGACTATAAAATATATATTTTATTATTCCAATCCATGTGATTTTGCGAAAAGCGTGGATGTATTTGTCTCTGATAATTCTTGTGCCAAGAATCGGTTAGAAAACGGTGAACATAAAGATTGTGAATTTATGACTTTGCATTTAAAATACTGAACAATTCACACATTTTTTGTATGAGATAATTGGAAAGGCCAGGAAGTTTCAAAATATAAAAAGTTTATCTCGGGAGTGCATTTAGGACAAAACATCTCTCTAGGCCAGGCTGAGACTTTTAATTCCATTCTCGATGACACTCGCATACTAAACAAAACGAGACCAATGCTTTTGTAAACATGTCCTTTGGCGCAGGTTGTTTTTTAACAAACAAAAACTAAATTCGCCCCCAAATTTATCATTGGTATATATTATATTTGTTGTGAATAAAATATCACCACAGGACACCGCGAGACATCAGGCGTTAGGAAAGGATTAAACTTGATAGAATTTGCTTGCTAGCCTCGGGGTTCGAGTCTTGGTTATATGCACTGGAAGTGGTTTTCCACATGTGATTTCTTTACTGTGATTGTCCCAGCCTCTCTATACATTAATAGTTTAATTTATCTAAAATAACTTCTTTATATTTACCTGACTTGGTGGCGTAGTTGACTAACGTGATAGGTTAATGTTCAGCTAAACTGCCGAGGACGGGGAGATTGAGTTTCTAAACGCACTCGGGTGAACTGGGAGTGGTTTTCCCTAAATAGTTTTCCACTCTCTCTCTCTCTCTCTCTATCCACCCAAATGCGGGTTCACTTCCTCTATATTCAACCTTCCCAATTCCTAAACTTTTAGCGTAATTATTACTTAAGCGTATAACCCGAACGGGTAGTAAGACGCGGATCTACATTTAAAAAAATGTTAAAAGAAGGCTATGTTTCCCACCTCTTATGTTTATTACAGCAATTAAGAAGCAAAATAGATTTAGTGAAATTATTTTTACTAGTAATAGGCCTACTTTAAAACTTTATCTATAAACAATTTTTTTTAGCTGTACATGGCTATAGCTAATAATAGGAAAGAGAAGTTTTTTACTCATAATATTGTATTTAAATCTACGCCTATAACTACTTAATATGAGGAGACCAGTCTTTTATTGGCGTGGAGAGAGCCTGAGAAGGGCGCTGTGATAAGTCACAAGCTTAAAACAACTCTCAGTGTACAAGACTGAGCTTAGAAACTCCAATTCCCGATACTGACAATCAAGTCCATTGTAAGCCTGACGTCTTAGATCATGTGACCAGCAATGCGAGTGACATCTAATTTAAGGGCTTTATACAAACTTAGTATTTGGATGGAATCTGATAGCGCTGTTAACTGAGAGAGATAAATGGTTTAATGCAGTTAGATATAGGGCATGTAAAAAGGATGGAGAAGGAGACTATGTCAGAGAAAATTATGAAAATTAACGACGTTGCCTACTTGGAGATATAGAATCTATTTTGAAAAGCGGGTTGCATCTTAACTTGACGCACCTAAGCAGTCTAAGCACTGTCGCACTTAGACACCAATGCACAAAATAGAAAATGAGGGGGAAAATGAGAAGTTCACCCTGAAATTGCTCTTGTATATGTGCTGATAACCCTTTCCCTCTTCCTCTCACGAGCTTACACAGTCACTTTAATATTTGCGCCTTGAAAACAATGACTTGCTTTTTAATTTCACCTTTTTTCTTGTTTCCTATTCTAGGTAGACAAATGCTACCACATACTTTTTTAATCTACATCCTGGCAGGAAGGCTCCTACAGGACATTTTCGTGACCAAGTCAAATAGCTTAAGTTGTAGAGGATTTATAAAAAAATACGTTTACAAATAATAATTTTGTGACCGTGTAGGACCAATTTTAGAATTATTTAAGAATGTATGGTTTTTGTTTCTACGTTATATCTTTAAAACTCGCTGAATGAAACGTAAATTTATTAACATGGGGAATCCTATCTTGACCGGTCGTGACGTCACAGGTGGGCAACGTCATTAAATATGTATGAAACAGACGGCGAGGAAGGTCAAGAAAGAAGTGGAAGGAGCAGATAACATAAAGTGTGCAAGTGAGTGGAGAGGAATGAAAGTGACCAAAGGTGGAATAATGGTGGAAGGATAAAGGAAGATGGAGGAATTTTACTAAACTGACCCTGCCATTGGCTGAAAACAGATTATATAATGAGATAGGGCGTCAGAACGTTAAAAATATGTATCAATTTTTTTTTAAACACAGTATAACAGTAAATGTTTTGTATAGCCGTTATTAATAGATAAGTGGTGGAAGAGATCTAAAATGGATCCAGAATAACTTAAGTCAATTCTGGACTATCCCTTAGAGAAATTAGTATTCATTTATGCGCTTTTCCCTAGATGAGATTTCACAGTTCCTTTCACTTGAGTCTGATATTTTAGTTTTATATGCGTATAGACCGGGTCTAAATAAAAACTTAAACTGGAATTGTTATCTAAAGTTAGCTTATAGTCCTTGGGTACTTGTTTTGTGTTTAGAAATCGTGAGCTAAATACCTTAAATAAATCAATCTGGTTTACCAAGGGGGTAATACACAACGTTGCAAGAGATTGTGTCGATGGCCTGTCTGATGGGGTAGGGGGAACAAACTCCCTCTCTCCCTCCCCCCTTCCCCACACACCGGGCGGGACTAAATATAATGGCCACTCCATCACCTCATGTGAACGTGATACCACTTCAATACCCCTCTCCGGTCTATAACTCATTGTTCACTGCAAGCACCGTTATCCTTGAAGTGATCGCGGTACTTTGTTCGTCGGAGATCTCCTCAATGATAGTCCCTTTCGCTTGTTATTACCTTCTGGACCAATTTCAAACGTTGTATTACTATTCCTACGCTCTAGTTCCAAAACACGTCATCGGTCAAGTCTAGGACAATGGAATAGTAGAGTATATTTTTAAACTCTATCGGCACTCTGTTGGGGAAAAGATGAAACAGTGCCAGCAGCTTTATGCCTGTATTGCACTTGACTGCCGTTGAAGGAAGGGTTGGGAGTTGAATTCCGAAAGAGTACACTGATAATTATTTTTACACGTGATGTTTACCTTCGTTTCTTTCAACCCCACTTCAAGCTAATGTGGGTGCGTTACCTTTAAAGACACCATCCTCATCCTCTACCCCTTAGAGCCCCTAGATTGTTTCGTTAAAAGGCCTTGTACCCGCTTCTATGGCAAGTGAGCGATGACGTTACTTTCTCGTAAAGTTTAACCATAACGGGAAGATAGGGGTTCAAACCCCAATCGGGATAACTGAGGTGGATTTTCCTAAATAGTTTTCCACTCTAATTCTACTCTGAATTCTACCATCATCATCCTTACTCCAATAATGCCAATATATGGATAACACGAACGGATATTAAGAGGGACGTGAAGTATGTAGAAAATAAAATTAAGTTTTTAGTTGAAAATATTGTTTTATTTTTATTTTCTTAGTGTATGGCATCTTTGACCGGGAGAGATATAGGACCTAGCTCAGTCGCCTCTATGTGTAGACTATTACCCGCTCTGTGGCACAGAGCGTTGCCCAGGATACACACGTGGAGGTCGTCTACACGTCGTACCCACACTGAGATGAGGTCATGAAAGTGATTATGAAGCTGTGGAGCCAATAGTGATCTTAAAACTAACTTAAGTCTAACTATCCCCACCCTTGTGACAGTTGGGATGATTCCTCTTTCAGGATAAATACCCATGGGACCAGCCTAAAATAGAACCCGAGACCCTTAGGTCCGTAACCAAGTGCACTGACCACTAAACCACTGGGGTGGTTAACATATAGATAAAGTCTCATTATGAAAAGGAAATATTTTCTATACATAATTTGAATATTTTTTTTATTGTCTATTTGTCTACCAGGCCTCTAGGGTTAACAACAACTTGAACTAATTAATATTTCACAGTATTAAGTCCTCACTATTCCAGACAAGACGAAACTGATGCCCTAGTCCTTGGTCCTACTGATGGTGGCCTCATGGTCCACTCTCACAGTATACCATACTGCCGATGACGGGAAGGTCAAGGTTCGAATCTCGGTCGGTTGTACTAAGAGTAGTTTTTATAAAAATTGTTTTCTAATCTCCCTCCACGAAAATGTGGGTACACTTCCTCTAAATATAGCCTTATTAATCCCTAATACCATTAACATAGTTGGTACATAAGCGTATGGCCATAAGACATGGTGCTAAGAAAAATGTTTGCTTGGTTACTTAAAATTCACCTATCTCACTCTGCTCCATTAAATTTATATACAGCTTTCTTGAATTAACTGAAGTAAAAGTAATGAATATGTACGTGGACTTGGGGTTGAGCTCCATTCAACGATGTGACTAACAAACGTTCAAATAATAGTGGACAAGGAAATAAACATATTTTTATTTTGTCGCAGTTTTATGGTGACCCAAACACAGTTTCATTAAAAAATATGTTTTAAAAAGAAATGTAAAGAAATTCCTAACGGAGAAATTTGTTCACAATGAAAATAGTTAATTTAATTAATCAGGAAATACGAGCATCCGAAGTGTTTTTTTTTTTTATCAGGTACTGTTCTTTCGTGGAATAAGTTCTAGGAAATGTTGTTCTTGTCGTCTTTTTTTTAATTATTATTTATGAACTTGGAGGAGGTTTTCATGGCTCAGAAAATATCGAGTTGAGATTACTTTCACATGAAGAGGATGTTTGCCGTATATCTGCTTAGGGCAGTGATATGAAAGGAAAGGCCATTAACTGGCTAAGCGGATGAGTTGGATAAGAGTTTTACAGTCTCAATTTAAAAAGGTGTGTTCTAGTTTTTTCTATTTTATTTCATTACGGTTGGTAGGACACAAGAATTCACCGAGTCATCGTGAATGTATCCTATGCCGAGGGCGATTTAAATATAACCAGCCCATTATTTGTTGACACTTTAATTTTTTTATATACTAGATATACTTTCAAATAGTCATACGTCAAAATATTTGTTTTGTATCAATTATTTTTTAAACTTTTTGTAAAACGCAGCAGATATGTATACAAACGTGTATCCATCTAGTTAATAATCTAGGTTTACCAATAATTTATTATGAAGACACAAGAATACAAAGTTTTAAAATATCAGAATATTTATCTTTCATTTTATAAACATACGGTTGTATCAGTAGACAATTTATAAACCAATTTAACTTCTTATGCCAATATTTTACCGTAAAAACTCGATTGTAATGAGATATGTTTGACTATCCCGATAACAAGGCAGCTCCAAACACAAATGTGCACTAAAATCCTTTGGGGTTCACCTGGAATTGAAACAGAGCCCTTTAAATTTTATAGTCCGTCTCTATGACCATTCAGATACGGTGATGGTCTTATCTATTATTTAAAAATATATTTTAATATTATTGTAAGATATTTTTGGTATTTATTTTATTACGTATGTTTAGGGTTCCAAGCAGATGGAAACCCATTTATGGTGAACGCCAAATTGTAAAGCCTCTTAATATCCCTAAATTATTAGTATTATTTGAAACCAAGACAAACATACCATAACCTACTTCAGTGGCTGAATGGTCTAAGGTGTCACTCTCGTGTTAGACTGGCCTGCTGATAACGGGGAGACTGGTGTTCAAATCCCGGTCAGATCTACTGAGAATGTTTTTTATAAAGAGTTTCCCACTCTACCTCCACGCAACTTCTGGTATATTACCTCTAAAATGCTTCCCTACTCATCCTTTTCTCATTAAAGTAAGTATCAAAAATACCTATAGCCTGGACAGGTAGTAAGACTCGCAGATAAAATAATAACTTTTTCATACTCAAATATTTGTTCTGTGAAACAACAGATATCGATAACAGAAAATATGAACTCGATAGTGTTTGGACATTATATTGTGCGCAATAAAAGTGCAGCAACATTGACGAAACGTGACAAATTCCCAAAATAATTTGTATCTGTAAAATTGTTTGTGGAAAATACTATAATGTGAGAATTTTGTTATCAGTAATCCTATCGCAGTTATGTGGTTAGAGCCTGTCGTACGCTATGCAAATGGTTTAAAACCTTAAAAGCCAAAATATCACTAAATCCTGAAACATAATTTTCACAACAAATTTTCCGAAAATTCCATAAAATTACGTTATAGAGAACACTAATTGGTATCATTATTTTAATTGCAGCTTGTGAACAAAGGTAAGAGGGAAATATATATTTTGTTCTGGGAATCCAGAGAAGTTTGAGGGCATTATAAAATGGTTGTTTGGAAGCGTCGTCATTAGTATTGATTGCACACGTAATTAAATAATCCTATCTGTGACTAGCTGGGGTTAAGGAAAGGTTAATTGGAAATATGGACCTAATACGGTCAAATAATATAATTTAACACTAATATTTACGAAACTTAATACAGAAAGTGATAATAATGGCAGTAAGTTAGTTAACATGCTCTTTATTAAAGTCTGTTCAGCGTAGGAATTGTTTTCTGAAAGGCCTTATCCCCTAACAGAAATCTATTGTAGAGTGGGATATTGGTAGGAATAAAGACCTTTCAGAGAGTAATTCCTACCGTGAATGGGGTATAGCGTGTTGTTAAATCAGCACAGAACTCTCAATAGCTCCCTCCTCCCCCCCCCATCTCATTTTAGAATCCGTTCAAGTTATACGCATACCATGATTATGCTGGTGGAATAGGAGTAGGAAAGATAGGATTTTAAAGAAAATGTACTCTTATTTGCGAGAAGGAAACGTGGGAAAACCTTTTAAGGAAAAAACACACTCAGTACACTCGACTGTGATTCAAACCCCGATCTCTCTATCCTTGTCAATCTATTCAAACACGATAATGATGCGTCAAACCATTCTATCATCAATGTCTGTAGCTCCCAATAAACTTAATGGGAATGGTGAATACCTAAAAAATCATGATTTCCTCAAATTACTCAAACGTAGTCAAATAAGTGAAACATAAGTTAAAAATTCGTCGACATGTGGTACATTCCTGCGAAAAAGTTATGTATTGGTCTCTTCTTATTGATTTGACTTTGGTTAGAAAAAATGCATGCATACAAAAAATAAAAGCTTATTTTGTTGATATATATTCACATTAAATATATGATTTTCTTTGAACATTTTAATACTCATTAATCGTTAACATGTGTCTAAAGTTATTGTTCTTACCAGTCCCAATAAACATTTTTTCACTATAATATCAGATTTACCTAAGAAATATAGAAAATTTAAAAAAATAGCCAAGTGGCATATTTTCACATTTACTTTTGGATGTACAGAATACTTTTTTTTTATCGACTAACATGAATAATTTAATTCTAAACAGCTCTATCTAAAGTAATAATCAATATCCTGGCCTCGTGAGTTTTATTTGCTGTTACTGCTACTGTGATAGATGGCAGCGCATGTCAACAATTGGGTCATCTGTTGAAGTCTGTGTTTCTGAGAATGATACATGTGTGCATGCCAAACATTTCACAATATTTAATTTGAATTTAAATATTTAGAAGGTATGTTTCTAAACTGTCACTGTCCTGGTCCCTACATAATAACAAAATTAAATATATATTTTTTAGTTTCTGGTAATATTATCGGTATGAAAATCTTAAGCTTTAGATATTTGTATGGAAACTTATATTCCATGTAAAAACGTAGTTCATTACCGTCCTGGTCATTGTCCCGTTTATTGTTCTTAACTCTGATATGACAACAGAGCTACATTTCTTGTTGAGGCAAAATAAATGAAACTATCAATGTCTTACCCTTCGGACAGAGTGCGTAGGCTAAAGTTTACTATACGTCGGAGAACAAGAAGAAACTAAAGTCTCAAGACCACTGGGCAAAGTGTTGGTACTCCTGGAAAGGCGACAATGTAAGACCTGAACTTAACATAATCAAGTGCCACAGTAACAACTAACAAAGTACTCACCAACAATGGATTGCGAAGGGGGCTCGAGAAAAGGCCAGTGTTTTTGCAATTTTTATGGCAAAGCATTTTTTGGGGGGCCAAAATAAATAAAATATTTATCCAGAAGATTATTATTATTATTATTATTAGCACCGCGTCTTACTACCCGTTCGGGTTATACGCACTTACGTTAATGTGTAATGGTAGGGTGATTGTGAGATGAAATGGAGGACCTACAGTTTAACGTGGAATCCGAACCACGGTAGAGGTCTGGAATTCCTCACATTCACAAGATGTCTTGTCAGAGGTGAAGGAAGGGTTTGGTAATCAGATAAATCTTTGCCGGGACCGAGGATTGAACCCCGGCCGCCAGCATAGAAGTCTGATACCTTAACCCTAGACCACCAGGTCACCTATCCAGAGGAAACAAAGAACTTAATTTTTTTTTCCCCATGGTGATATCAACAGTTGTTGAATATCCATCATGAGCTTAGCGGCATTAGATGATAAACTTTTTAAATGATGATAAAAAGCTGTTACTAAATTACAGGACACCCCTGAGAGATATTCAGCAACTGTTGATATCACAGTGTGGAGAAAATTAAACTATATGTTTTTACTGGAGCAACGTTTGATTTATTTTGACCAGAAAAATGTTTTGCCATAAAAACTGCAAAAACACTGGCCTTTTCTCGCATCCCCTTCCATCCTACCTTAATCTAATGAATTGTAACAAATAGGCCCAATTTTTAAAAAGTGACAATTGAATTTGGATTATGGCTGCTCAGCTGCATTACAGCTGCTTCTTTAGTTAAATAAAATATCTCATAATTGTCTCGGCCATGCCTGGGATTAGACCCGTGAGCCCTATTTTATCAGTAAGACGCACGCTACAACTGAATCAAGATCCAGAACAACAAACAAATAGTCGAATTATTTAAACTAATCACACAGATGTAAAACAGCTATATCCTTATTTACATTTTGATGAAACTATTCCCAACCTCTCCTTTCTTGTAAATGTATCCAGAGGGTTTCCCCCATTTAACAAGACGTGTCGACATGGTTTTGACACTCTGTTCCTAATTAACCACGTCGTATGAAAGGTTAGGGGGTGAGCAAGAGAGAGAGAGGGGGTGGAACCAGGAAGAGCAGAATGTAATCAGAGCAGGGATGCCAACTGTTTTTGAGTAATGATTCTTAGTGAGCCGGATGGCAAGAGGGTTGTTTTACGAGGTCGTCCGTCACACCGAGGCGTCATGAGTTGAAACCCGAGCGCGTTGTCAAGAGCTCGGTGATAAAGAACGGTGGGTCGTGGCTGCACTTTGGCCTCTGCGATGACAAGCAGACTTTTGACTTTAAAAGGGATATCGGATCTAATTTATGACCAAATAGTCATTTTCAGAGGAAGCCCGTTTTAAAGTTCCCGTACTTAATGTCTTCCTGCCCATCTGGGATGAGAAAGGTAGAATACAAATGGAGTTTGTTTATAGGAAGAGTGGTAAATAATTAGAAACAAGCTGTTTCAGTACACCAGACATGGTTTAAAGGCCCAACTGCCCCGTTCATGGCATACCAGACAAGGCTGGCCTTTTTAGCCTTTGACCGCTTGCAAGAAAATAATGGCGATATTTGTTTGAAGATATTTATCTCTGGCATCGATTTTTTTTTTCAAATAAGGATCACAAAGTGGTAATTGACTGTGATTGTTATCACGTACCTAAAATATTAAATAAAAACTAGATACCTTCGTACTTATTTTTTTAACTTTTTATAAAAATTGCGTAAGTTAGGCTTTAAATTTCATACAAGCTTTAGACTTTTTGGACTATAAAATTAAAATTGGGTTAACCGTTTTATGAAAAGAGACTAGAATATATTTCTTGCACTTTCTTTTATTTAAATTACTTAATTAACGGAATAACTAAAAAATATATACTTGTTTACAATGCTATCTCGTCTCGAAATAAAGTTGTAATACGTTTGTTGATTTAACAAGTTGAAAAAGAAAAGCCGATAGGAAATACAGTATATTCCGTTTAATTGAGTCACCGGTTAATTGGTTCAGTCGTTTATTTGGGACAAAGTTTGGGACAGTGAAGGTCGCGATCTAACAACCAACTGTGTGTAAATATCACGCACGCTCAGCAGTCGACACATAGGGAACATGTGGCAGCAGCCGAGTCAGTTTTTGCTAAGTGGTGCTGAATGGTGGTTGTGTTGCGTTTGTTCTATGTCGTGGTAATCAGATTGACGATCATCTTCAATGCCAAGATGAAAGCTAAGATTATGAAGAAACCATTATTGAACAAATATTGGCAAAACACGCAGAAACCAGAAGACTAAGAAAATGTTGTTTGGTATACCTTACAGTGCAAGTTACCAAAATGCCCGGAAATATATCGCTGAATTAATATGCTATTTTATTCAGGAAGGTAATAAAGACAGTCCTTTCTTTATCAGCATTAGATACCTGTTCTGAAATTGTTCAGTTGCAGTCCATAAATAGAATGTCAGGGTACACTTGTAATATATTTTTCAAAATAAGAACCTTAACTAATGTGGAACCTTAGCTTGGCACAATCGTTATTTTGACTTCATCTTCATTTTATATAAGAACATGTTTGTTTGTTTTTAGCTTTAGTTATTTATAAATAAATGTTTGTACCAATATAACTTACACACAGTGTGCTCTCTTTAAATATCAGTCTTTTTATATACTTCATAACATTTTTTCTCTGTTAGGATGTGTTTTTCAGCTAAATAGTTAAAATGTTGCTTTATCGGGCCATCCGCTTGATTGGGAGAGAGTGATCTTGTCCCGATGTGGTCCAACACGAATCCACTGTACTCGCAAACCATTTCTTCATTTTTTTTAATGGCATAAAACTGACTTTAAATGTATGTAAATACGAAATGTTGTTTTAATTATTTTATTCTTTTGTGTAGACAAATTGGTAAAAATTGATGTCGATAAAATATCTAGTGAAATATGTGTACTATTTTTATCCAATTAGTGTGTGCGTGCACAAACCAATACTCATAATATAATGTCAAAAGATTCGATATAATATTAAAAATAAATTACTTTGCTTTAATAACCGCCAACGTAAATTATTAAATCATTGATTTTTGCTATATTACTTTTAATCTACAGATAATAATTTGAGATTTCTAATATGTAGGAATACACATGAATTTTATAATTGAGATAAAATTTGGTACTTAAAAATTAGGAATACAAATTTAAGCTATAGAAAGTTTTTATCAATTTCATATTTTCAATTAATATTTTATCAAATAATTGTTTGTTTGAATTATCTTTGGTCCAAGTCTTATATTTTATTCTATTAGCAGATATAATCTGATATTATTTAATTATGTTCCAAAAGTAAATTAGAAACAATTTTGCATATTTTGAACGATACAGTTGGCTGTATTGCTACTAAATTTTTTGTTGTTGTAAAAAGCCCTCTCAATGTCCCTTACCTTAGGTAGGCGTGCTATGAATGGAGACAAGGCTCAGAAAGGGAATGATTATACCCTTCTAATTATTCTCATATCTAACTATTGTGTGGTGTGATGAAAATACTTTCTTTAAATTTATCACAGAAACATGCTAGCCAAACAACCAATACTAAAAATAAAACGGGGCAGAGTAATATTTTTCAAAATAATTTTATTACAAAAAATTTAAACATAAAATAACAAGAATAGGGAATTAACAAAGATAACTTTAACATAATTATCAATAAAATCAACAACAGGTGAACAATAACATAAACTTATGATATGCAATATTAATGATTTTATTCTTGTGTGATGAAATGAAGACGTTTCTTAAAACAAAATACGTGACAATGGATTTGTAATTTTCGTTACATCTCTCATGAAACTTGAAGTGCGCGCACATTTTTAGAAGGTTTATTTCCCCCCATTAATCGTCCTAAGTCCCACTTGAAAGAGCAAACCCTAGAATCAGAAAAGAACGCCAGAAAGTTGGATCAAATAAAACCATCGAGAAAATTTACTCCTGTTCTCGTTTGATTTTCGACCAATTGAATTACATTCTTATTTCAAAGAACAATATTCCGTCAAGGTTGTATAGGTCTTGAAATGATCCATTTTAGCTGCGTTGCTGAAATTCGTGAAGCTTTCCGGTTGTTATTAGAGTACAATGTTAGTGACGTAGTTGAAAACTGGTAATCAAAACTATGTCGAATTAGAGCTAAGGACATTTGATTTGTAGAGATGATAAAAAAAAAGAGTTTGATGGAATAAACATGGTATGAAGAAGTTCAGTCGTAAAACATAATGATGCCTTAACACCACCTTTCGTTGTGATGATTTCTAGGTATAGGAGCGTGATACGTATATCGTAGATGTGTTTGTAAACAGGAACATAACAGGATGAGGCCTTAATGCCATCCTCCACTATGGTGACTGCTGTGTTTAGGAGCATGATAGATGTGTTTGTAAACAGGAACACTAACAGGATGAGGACTTAATGCCATCCTCCACTATGGTGACTGCTGTGTTTAGGAGCATGATAGATGTGTTTGTAAACATGAACATAACAGGATGAGGCCTTAATGCCATCCCCCACTATGGTGACTGCTGTGTTTAGGAGCATGATAGATGTGTTTGTAAACAGGAACATGGACAGGGTATGGTTTGGGTATGGGTACAGGAATATGTTTCTCGACGTACACGTGGTAGGGTTTCTCGACGGGCACAGGCACGGGTTTGTCTACATGGACGGGGTAAAGCTTCTCGACGGGGACCTGAACATGTTTGATGTAAGGGACCTCGACCCTCTGAGGAACCCTCACGTGGACAGGGTAGGGCTGGGGCACTGGGACGGGGACGGGCTGTGGTACAGGAACCGGCACGTGGTGAGGCACAGGGACGCGCACCGTTTTCACGATGGGGATGCTCTGGTGGTGCACCACCTCCACAGAATGCTGCGCGTTAAAGTCGTGGCCGCCGTAGTCTCCACCGCCACCCCCGGCGTCCTCGCCGTAGATGCCTCGCTTGGTGAGGTGATGCTCAGGAACAAGGACGTAGTAGGCGGAAACACTAGGCTCTTGCAGCTGCGCGTGGGCCAAGGCGAATATTGGGAGGAGAGCCGCCATGATCTGAGGAACAGAATTACGTTCATTATTAATAGCATTACTAAAATTATGTGAACGTGAACAACCTGAACCGTCTATTTATATCAGTACACTACTTACCAACTAACTTAACTCTAGAAAATACACACCACCCAACCCCTCGGCATTTAATTCATCTCTTAAATCAAAAGTTACAAATTTAGCAATGGTACTTTTTCCCAGTTTTGACGGGACACTTAATTCGCTATATAAACACGCTACCAACTATGTTAAGGTGTCGAAAATTTAAAATGGGTAATATCTCAGTGGATAATTTTGTTAAAACACTGTTGAGCTCAAAGAGTTACGCCCAGTTGGGTAAAATGATTCGATTTTAATTCCAGCCAATATTTGTCAAATAACTTAAAAATCCTGGTACTACTAGTACACTATATTTTAGTGTTATTAGACCAGCTTAATTTCTCACGCTCTTTTGGTTAAAAAAAATTCCATTCTCAAATATTCTACAAATATATATTGAAAAAAGGGCAGCTGAAAACGGTAATCGAACTTGAAAACTTTGGCTTAGTGTGTCAGTGGGTAATCTATGTTGTTCCCATACACAAGGTCACACATTACTTATACTTTTAAGGATAGATCATAGATGGACAAGTGAGTTCATCATAACTATAATTTGATATGGGTTGGTTTTTTACACAATGAATAACCTTTACGTTTTGCTATATTAGGTTATATAGTTTAAGTCACTGACAGCCATTGCTAAAATTCAATTCATATAAAAACTTTGTTTTTTTTTGCACAATTTATAACAATTTACGATATATATATATATATATATATATATATAATATATTAATATATTATATATATAGTGTTATTTTAGAGCTATTGACAATATCTATCAAAAGGGACCAATGAAGATCCCATGAGGTGACGTCAGAGTACGTGAAAGTAGATCTAGTAACTTTTGTTCTCAGATAATATTCTTCTTACTAAAGATACGCGAATAAAAACAACTCTCTTCCTCTTTTATAATGAGCAATTTTACGCACGTATGGATGCTGGGTATTTGAGCCTCTTCACTCTTGACACGCAATGAAAGCTACAAAGATTCTTCGCTAAACGATTACTGTGAGTGATTTAACCGTCATGAATGCTCCTCCGAAAGTGATATAATTGCCGCTGGTCACGAATAACCACGTGACAGATAATTATCCACTTTGCTTCTATCCCTTGGCGTTGAGTTTGATGTATTATTTAAGAAGCAACACCGGTCATCTCAAGTGATTTTTTTAAAAGCGTTAACAGTATTTATATAGGTTCCCTTTCATGGTTCAACTGAAAATATTTACACAGCCGTCAGAATGGCTTTTAAAAGGTAATAACGTCTACTGATGATGTATTTACTCTAAGTGAACAAAGAATAGAATTTAATTCAAGTTTTTAAAAAACATTTGAGAGGGTAAGAATATATACTATTCGAAATAGAATAGAGAAACCTTAAATACATACCCATCAGTAAATCATATATGGTTAACCTATATACTTTCTGGATATTTTGTGGTTATTTTATAAATGTCTTAGTATTTAAAATTAATTTCCTAATAACAATATTTATAATCTAAAGTTTTAGGGATATGATTATTTATACTGCGTATCTTTGGTAAACTGGAGTGCCGATGACTGGGAGATAAGAGTTGGAATCTCATTTGGGTTATTGAGGGTGGTTTTCCCTAAATGATGTTCCACTCTACCTTCACGCAAATGTGGGTACGCTTCCCCTAAATTCAACCTTCCTCATCCCTAACCCATTGGCATAATTTGTATGTGTTTATAGAACGAACGGGTATCTAGACGCGAGGTTAAAATAAATTATAATTAATAAAAAAAACATTGTTTGAAAAGAATAAAATATGTTTAATGTGTCTAAACAAGTTTATCGATTTATTGGACATCCCTGTCTCGTTTTTAGGGAACGCCCCATCACGTCTGGCCAAAGCACTTTCATTTGCCAGCCCAACATATTTTATATCTCACTCCCCTTTGCGCCAACCCTTTCTTTACCTCTCTTGTTGAATCAAAGGGTCCCGAGCTTTCACGAACTAATTATAGTGCGTAGTTGTCATTAACGAAGCACAGAAGGTGGGGGGG
>CABEEJ010000448.1:234293-255436 GCA_901482245.1 Timema douglasi
GGGGGGGAAGGTTGTTCTTAATGTCGTTAGATCAACTTTGATGTCCCTTTCCTTTTTAATTAGTTTGTAATTATTTGCTCCAGCAGATTTTTCGGTGGGAATGGGGGTCGTTGTAGGGTGGAACGGTATAGTGTATGTCTGTACCTGTCATAAAAAATAAAATAATCGATCAGTTGAAAAAATGTATTATTACTATTATAAAATTCCTATAATGTCGATATTAATTAGCTGGCGAAATAAAATAGGTATTACATGGAATAAATAAGTCAACACATGATAAATTAATGCAAATCGATTTCGTATTTAATCTTAGGACATGTCGAATTTAAAGTATTTGAAACATATTATGAAAGATTGTAAATCAAGCGCGTAGGCATATTCTTATGTAATATTAGGACCTCTTAAATAATATCTAGGCTCAAATATAGATTTTAATATCACTTTTTGGAGACAAAGGATGTTTTGGTTAAATTTGAATAATCTTAGAGGTATTACATATTTTGATAACAGATAACCTATAATTAAGAAATCAAATTTATAATGTAGGCCTAACAATAATACATAGTCCCGTCAAAATGTTTAAATGATTTCTTGTAAATCGTTAAAAAAGGAATATATGATTAATTTAAAATTATTAATGTTTGTCCAATTTCCCTATTGATTTGTGGTAGAGTTTTTTTTGTTGTTTCAAGATTATGTGTTTACCCCGTAATATTGCCTTACATTATTCTAATATGGTATAGCTTACAAGCTAGGACCATGATGTAATCCGTCAAGGTAAGGGTGAACGGAGTGTAAAATCTGTCAACATGTGTTAGTATTTTGTTCTCAAATTTATTTTATTTTGGGTTTATATTTTATTTAAAATTAATTTAATAAAAGGTTATTATTATTAACTCTTAATTGATAGGATAGGGTTCGATTCCTATATAGGGGGTTTGTAGGTAGGTACCAAGTTTAGTTCTTGTAATTTCATTATTTTTTTTAATTAATTATCATTTTGGGCTTTTCCCTTTCACAGTTTTGAATTAATGTCCTGATGGTTGGCAGTTGTGTTTGTCCTAGAGTTAAGCTAATTTTTTCAAAAATGTCACGTTAAATAACCAGCGTAATAGTGACAAAGTGAACTTAGTGTTTCCTTGTGAAATAAAGTCCGCCTGTTCTCGTGGAGACTTTTGAGTGGTACGTACCGTGCACTTCATGTTCACTGGCTTGTTGGTCGAGATGTCGTGGGTTGAGTTCTAGGCGGAGTGGTTGGAGAGCCTGTTGAGCACTGAATGAACTACCATGGACGACATCGCCTCTTATTATACTGTTCAGGTATTGACGGTACTTTCACCGGCAGTCTCAACGGGCGACAGTCACACTCCCATCCTTTCCTTCCCTTCCTTTCCAAGGTTCCTTCCAGAAAGTGTCAGTGACCATCCTGTTGGCCTCGGACTTGATCTGGATAGTGGAAGCGTTGACCTTAAAGTGGGTTGGAAGGGGACGTGATCCAAGACCAGTAATTTTGAATTTATTATAACAAACAAATTTTTAGGACAGAAAAAATAGTGATATTGCTGGTGTGTTTGACTTAATTTTCTAGTAAAATCAAGAGTTTGAATAGCTGTCATGAATTGGCATTTGATGAAAAGAATGAAAAGTAATTAGTAAATTACAGGATACCCTTGGAAAATATTTAAGTCTTGTTGCTTAACCAGATGTAGTAAATCAAACTAAACACTTATACTGAAGCAATATTTAATTTATCGTGACAAAAATTAATATAAAAACTTTAAAAAATATTGGCATTAACTCGTGTTTCCTTCTATTACACCATTAGATGATAGAATTCGAATGAAATCTCGTTGAGGTGTAAATTATTAATTGTATTAATGGTTCTATTGGGAGTTTATAGTTATTACAAACCGACAGGCAATGGCCCACACAGGATGTCCTAATACGATAATCAAATACAAGTAAGTGAAAAACTACAACATGGACAAGGGAATTTAACCCAGGACTTTTAAGAATTGTCGGTAGAAACAAAGGCCCTTGACTTAGTTCCTGTATCCAACTTGTCATTTTTTTGCTTGAATTATTGCAAGAGTATTTAACGTGTACTTTTTAAAACCAATTGATTATATACGTACTATAATTTAATCATTTTCATAGGAGAAAGGAACATATTTTATAAATGATACATTTGTTGTCCGAAACGGGAATCAAACCCTGTAGACTTAACTCAATAGTTACTGGTATGCCTGGTGGGAAATCATGTGAGTGAGTCAGAGCTCACTTATTAACATGGTTCTGATTTGAACTTAATATCGACCTAGAGGAGCACGCCAGTAAAACTCATCAGCGCTGATCCCATCCTGCCGGACACTTGAATGAGCGCATCTACATCTGCACAAACCTCATAACACACCCACGGAATGCACATGGCCATGGCAGTTAGGCGTGTGTTCGTGGGTTTGATTCTGACCCTGGTGACTCGTGTTCAACTTCGAGTGAGGACACTTTGGGTGATTTTTCTGGAGTGTGGTTTCTAGTTCCCTACAGGACCTGTTTGGTCTAAAGTGTCATTCTCGTGTTGGACTAGACTGGCGATGACAGGGAGACAGGGGGTTTGAATCCCGGCTGGGTGTACTGAGGGTGGTCTTTCCAAAAATATTTTCAACTCTACCTTCACGCAAGTGCAAGTAGACATCCTCTGAATTTAACCTTCTTCCTTCCTAGTACATTAGCGTACATATGCGTATAACCTGAACATGTAGTAAGATGTGGTCTTAAAAAAATCCCCTACAGGAGCTAAAAGAGGAGGCGGAGGACAGGGTGCATGGGTGGTCTAAGCTCACTGACAAAGGGAATGGACCTGTCATAAGACATAACACATAATAATAATAATAATAATAACAATAATAATAATAATAATTATAAAAGTGTAATTTGGTTTCTTTAATTAAAATATATATATATATATATATATCTTAACCTGTCCTTTTTCCATATATGGTTTATGTCACTTTATCCATCTGTGGTCTAGTGGGCAAAGTTCCTGGCTACAGATCCATAGGTCCCGGGTTCGATCCCCAACGCTTTAAAAAAAATCTTTGGAGCATTGGGTTTGGAACAGAGTCAAACTCACTCAAACTCGTGAGGACAAATGAGAAACAACTTGAATAAAGAAGTAGCAGCTCCAATTTTGAAAACTAAGATTAGCGGCCAAAGGGCTCATTGTGCTGACCTCATGACACCCTCTATCCACAGATGGTGGAGGTGTTTTAGTCAAAGAGTTATGGAATAATTCATAAAAGAAAATAATAAAACGGGATTTTAATAAAATGGCTTCACCACTTCCCTTTTATTTACAAAATTATACAGGGTTTATCAAGACCAAAAAAAAAGCCGTCTTTGTATTCTATCACTGAAATCCAGCAGCATTTTGTGACTGGGACTGTACAATAGTATCAATCTGTTTCTCGCTTAAAGCAACAATCAGTCTCAAGCAAATCTGTTTTTGGAAATTAATGAGTTTCCCTTTGGGTACACCTAATCATGATTAATGTTGTTCATTAGCTCTTGCGGGAATCAAATCGTGTTAGACATGAAGTAATTCGATTGTAAACAAATAGAGCTCCAAAATAGTTAAGTGGTGGTATCCGATTACGCCTTTAAAATGGCCTAGATCTATTCCACAATGTACTTAGAAATTTTAAATCGACTTTTTTTGTGTGTGTGCCGGGTCTGACCACCCGTTCGGGCTATCCCTGGTATATTACACTAACGAATATACTAAACTATTATAATGTATCACGTGTAGAATAATTATTTATTATTACATTATGAAAAACGCATTGCACAATTGCAGGGTTGCCCGATTTAAACCTCATTTGTTCAAACTAAGTTTGTTTTAAAAATAAAACACCACCTTGTTTTTTTATGAAGTGTAATTTCAATGACTGATAGAAGTTTACATATGCGTGTTACTTTAAAATTAGCCTGATTAAATCATTCACTAATCTATTTAAATTAACCTAATGAGTAATGAACAACTCCCTGGGAAATCCCCTTCAAAAGGAAATACCCCATTCCAAGGGAAATCCTCTTCCAAAAATATTTCCAACAAGACAAATAGTGTAAATAGTTATTTAATCTGTTGATGTCTAAATTAAACACAAATCTGTAGGCGCATAATGATAGTTCTTTTTAAACTAAACCCACAGTTTTTAGTTAATTAGTTGTAGCATAGTAGAGTGTTATACAATGCCACTAATTATTTTGTTCTTTGTTTACTATCATTGTAATATAAAAGTGACCTTTCTGTATAAAATATTTACATTGTAGTTCTAAAAATAATACAATGTTCTGTGATTCGTCTTTTAATTTGCCAGTAAATTGTAATTTTTAGCAAGATGCATATACTTTTATCAAAAGTATAACTTATTATTCACCCTTCACTATGAGTTGAGAATGGTAATACTGTGTTTATATAATAAAAAGCTACTAAATTTTAGATTAATTTTAATCAAATATTTTAAATTAAACCTTGTTTAGACAAATAATAACGGATTTTTCGTTTGTTTATTTTAGCAAAAACCCTTTTTTCCAATACTGCACACACATATATAGTTTTTAATTGATTAACTTCATATAACTATACGAAATGACTATCAACTGATGTGTTGAAATGTAATTAAATTGCTTAGTACAAAAATATGCCTCTAATTAACTAATTCAATTAGGGGAAACACGGGCAAAGCGAATATGCTAAGTGAAAAAAATTGCTAAAAATTTTGTTTACAGCTAATTATATAAATTATTACGTCGTATTTTTTCAGAAGTGTGTTTTTTCTAGCTTGAATACAAGTTTGAGTTGATTTGGACTGATATATTAAATAATATTTTATTAAGTACGAAACCTTACGAATTGTTCGCTTTGCCCGTATACCCGGGCAAAGTGAATTAGATGAGAACGCAATCAATTTCACTCATCTAATACTTAAAAAAATAGTAAATTCAGTATATTACTAAAAGCATTATTTTTAAATATTATTCAGCTGTAATGCCACTATTTTCAGTTTCCATGAGCCGATTCTTTGCACTGATTACACAGAATCCAGTCTTCTGAAGGCGGCTCTAGATATGAATCACTACAAACTAAACAGCTATATTTCGTATTTTCTTGATGCGCATCTTCTTGTTGTATGAACAAAGTTTTTGCTGCTCATGATATTTTTTCTTAGCCTCGTTGGCCTCTTTTAACTTGAGTTATTCAGGCTGCAGTTTTATTAACAGTAGACGTCAACACCTCAGCTCTCTGCCATCTTCATTTTCTAAGTGCAATTTTTTCATTGTCAATTTTAGGAATAGGTCTTATGTCGAAAGGACTGAGACTATTTTTTTTTCGCTCTTAAGTGCGGGTCTACTTGCTATTGATGAAGACTTAGTTGGGTTACTTGCTTGAGAGGGAAAGCACCTGACGTAGTGTGTATAGTTTTGTCCAAATTTACACCACCAGTGTTTAGGTGGACCTCTGAATAATTTGGGTGATCTGTTACAATGGCTGGAGAAAAGTTTTCTTTACTAAAAATATATGGGTTGTAACGAAAAATTGAATATTTTGCTGGATAAAATGTATGAGCCTCACGACTGTCAGTTCTCCTTCGCATGCCTCACAGTTTCCACAAAGGACTGAAGCCACACACTAAACGTTGGTTCATTCACCAAATCATTATCGGTGCAACATTCTTGAGTTGCAAAAGAGGGGGGGGGGGGTTGCATCTAAAAGTCTTATTTGCATCCTTTTTCTAGCTAAAATAAAAAAAGGGGGAATAAGCGAACCTGCTGCATTGAAACAACAAACTACAGTGGTTAACTGTCCGCGTTCAACCCCGAATCGTCTTTTTCCTCGAGTACTCAAAATCTTCGGTGGTGGTTTGGATACCTGTTTTTCATCCTTATTGTAAATATAATTAGGTCAACGGTTGTTCTTTTCCACTTGTTCCCAATAAATTGAGAATAAACGCTCACTTGAGGCCTTGCGTGGCTAAAGAAAGTGGGTTCCGGAGACCTACGGATGGCAATTCTTAAATTTTGACAGCCAGTCCTCTCTAGCCCTTCCATTTTTGAACGGGTATTTTATTTGTTTAGCTTCTGCGTATTCAAAAACTAATTTTAAAAATCTACTCTAGTTACTCCATAAAAAATGTTGTACATAGATTTAAGATAATCTTTCAACTCATTCTTCTGTTGAAGTGTGAAGCCTGTTTGTAATATACCGAGGTTTTTTTTTCACTTGAGCCCTTCTTCAAGGGGTGATATAAGGTTGAAAACTGAATTCCATACTTTCTTGCTGCAGATGATAAGCTTTGTGTATTTATGTCCTCCAACACGTTTCTCATTGACTCTTCGGACCAACTAGTCTGTTCTGTTTTTCTTTTTAATTTGTAAACAATCTAAAAAGTATATATAACAATGATTTAAATAGTATATAAGAACACTGTATATTTAAATATAGATAATGGGGGCGTATTTAGTTTATCAAAACATATAGCACTAAATAGTAGCCTAATATCCTATTCAAATTATAGTACTTTAAACTTAAAACATAACAGAATTTATAATAAACTCAGAATAACCGGGGATTGTGGATAGGCTATTCAATTTGCCCTATCCACTTTGCCTCTTTTTTTAAAATTACTATCAATATGTAGTAAAAAGATTTTTCTTAAACCAAGTTTATTAGTGTAATATATTTGTAAGAGTTTTATATCAGATGATCAAAGATATAAAAAAAAACTATTCTTAAAACAAAATGGTATAAATACGACTACCATACCTTCAGAAGTATTTAAGGAAACACACAAAATATTTCACAGCAAGTCTTTATGTAAACATCTATTTCAACGGATCAAACAAAACTATGTTCTAGGTCATTAGTAACTCCTCGCTCTTATCCGAAATCCCCAGAGCTTTGCCTTTCTTCAATTTCAAGAAATAACCATTAATCGCTTTGCCCGTGCCTCCCCTAAGTGAAAAACGACAACCCGGAAATGGAAATAGAACCTAATCAACCATTTATTTTACTGGCGCCAGTGTTCCTTCATATGTTTTTCAATCAAGCTAGTAACATAAATTTAGATTTAAAAATGTACCCAAAGCTTACAATTGTATCTGAGCTCGTCTACCTTCATTGTAAATTTGTATTAACGTAAATTCACCTCCGTCATCTACGATTTATCAACTCTCACGTTTATCAATAAGACCAGTAAAGAACATGAGTCCGATAACAGAATTGTTTATTAATATACGAAGAGGGAAAACCACATCACAATCTCATTTTGTAAATTATCTATATGAGCTGGGATATGTTCCGCTTCAGTAAATAATATATTCAATATTACAGAACAGACATATTCACCTACCATAATAACAAGGATTTAACAGTTTAATTTAATTTATACTAATCTAGTCCGACATTATTTACTCCTATCGTGACAACGTACTCGTCCATGGTGTTAATTTACTATCCGTCACATAAACATAATTGCCATTATCTTGGCAATTAGTGGCGCTTGTGCACAGTTGTTAGTACGGAAGTCCTTTAACGTTTGTTGTGGTATTGTTCTCGAGGCATTTATTAATGTTACTACTGTCAAATAAAATCAAGATATTTGATAATTAGTTCATGGGACAGTCCATGAAATAACGTATCATGTTTATGAACATGTTTATAAGTTTGTCCAACGATTTATTTGTAGATATAGATATGATGGGTCCCAACTACATTTAGGATGTAATGATAGAGAAAGAAAAACAAAGAGATTCACACACGTGTTATGAAACATATTACAATTTTATCAATTAAATTAATTTATTTTGTTTACATCAGAAGTTAACACATTAAAATATTTCCAGTAGGCGAAGTTTTTTTAGTTCCTCTTACACCAGTGTTATTAACGACTTAATTTAGGAGATAGGATGGTGAGGCTAATTTTATAAATAGTGCACCCGCTTTAGTGTAGAGATAGGATGAGAAATTTACAGTGATAAATCACATGTTGAAATAATCCTTAGGTACCTGGAATAGATTCGAACCTCAACCTCACTAATATATCATAAATCCAAACTATTGCAATGTTGACCAGGAATTTTTTTACTCAGTTTAATGAGTACTACACGATCCTATAGTTCTGAACCCTTTTTTAAACACCACAAGTTATATCGTTTACTTCCCCCCCATCATATTTTATCGATACATTACTTACAACATAGCTAGACCTAGGAAATAACACATATGACTAAACAGCCAATCCTAGCGTCAGGTGTTGTAATATACGAATAACAGTACAAACCCAAATACATATTTTCTATCATTTTAGGTACATGTAACTGGGGTTGAACTATTGTGCCCGAAATGTATTATCTGTGGTCATTTTGACCCTTAGCAAGGGAACCAGTATATCATTTCCAAATCCAATACTATTGGATAACTTTCTAATCAGGCTTATATTTGTACAGTTTATTATAGAGCTAGAAAGAAAATACATTTTTTAATACAATAATTTAATATTATGTTAATTGCTTTCATTAAAACTGTTTTAAGCTTTTGAGTCACTATTAGAATAGAAGACTTAGCTATTATTATTACACGCCTCACATAATAACCTCATTACGTTGTTTTTTTCATTCTAGATATTGATAATTAATAAAATCATCAAGTAGCCTACGTTCACTTTGTAACGGTTTAAAAGTCTTGGTTGTATGCAGGTTAATATGTTTTTGTTTCCTAACTGTATGTTGTGTACTTATTCTAGATTTTAAATTACCTTTCCTTGTATCATCTCATTATTTTTATTTTTCTAGTGAACGACTGAGCACACAATAATGATACTAGAGAATGCAAAGAATTTATTTTAATTATAAATAACGTACTTAACTAGCAAACTTATAGTCGGACCATAACCAATGAATTCTAATCTCCTTTCGTTTCTTTTGTCTTCTTGATAGTATTCATCGGGTTTAGCTAACTATACATATAGGTTGATAATATCCAGGTTTTTAAATCTGCGTTGAAAAGAATATCAAGAATATTAAGTCGGAACACAACAGTCAAGGTTAGCCCAACTAAATATTATGGTCACATATTTAATGGTGAGTGAAACTTATAAGAGAGTTTAGTTGTAATTAGCTGCATTAATATCATACCACAAAGGCACGTGTATACACAAAATCCGCCATGAACATATTAAACACATACACACACACACACACAGCCTGTAAAACTGACTAAAGGAAAGTTAAAGCCAGTAACGCTAAGGCGGTTAATAATACACATTTGTGGATGAGAAAGAATTAATGAATGGACAACAGAATGAGAAGATAGAGGTTCTGTGTGGGTGTTCATCATCATACTACCCAACCGGGCTATCTACATATCGTATATTATAAAGGGATAGTAATGAGGGAATTTGAATTGAAATGAAATTAGCCTACTTGTGCGGGGAAAACGAGTGTAAAAGAACTTAAAATAAATATTTAGTACACCCGGAGAGATTCTAACCCTGATCTTCCTGTCTTGGACCTTTAAATGGGTAAGATATTAATAAATATAAAACCCAATTTGTTAGTTGCGTTATCATGCTCGAATCTCGGTCGGCTGTAATGAGGGTGGTTTTTCCAAAATCTCACTATCCTTTCATACAAATGTTGATACACTTTCTCCAAATATAGCCTTCCTAATTCCTAAAACCAGTAACGTAATTAGTAGATAAGCGTATGACCTGAGCGAGTAGTAAGACGCGGTGATTAAAAATAACAATAACAAAATAAAGATGAAAGCTAAAAGTCATCTCAAACGGAGTCAATTTTCTTCCTTGTGGTGTTCCTTTAGTATAGTACTATAGGATACAGTTCTTTAAGGAGAGTTGTCATTAATATATTTACCTTAGTTGAATTAAAGATAATATGAACTCAGCTTAATATTTCCTCGTCAATGGAAAGGACAAGTTGTGTTTCTTTATTCCACATATTGATGGCTTTGTCGGTTCTTTAATGGTCCGACTTAGGGAAAAATGTGAAGGGGAGAAGAAAAAAAAATTCTTAAGAAAAGCAAGCTGTATTTTGTTTTGTTTTGAGAAAGGTCTGTTAAGGCTCGTGGCTACTCTTCATACTCTTATACCCCCGATCCCTCTGTCAAGGATTTTGACCTTCGTAATATGATACTTAATTTTTTCTTACATTACATTCAACAAACTCATGGACGAATAATGAGGTTCACTTGGATTCGCAATTAATCAGCATTTTACAATAAACTTTAAAAAAAATAACTTTCCAATCTTGAGTTTTTAATGCATCTATTTACAAACTTAAAGTAGGTGGGTGACCTGGCGGTGTAGGGGTAAGGTGTCAGACTTCTGTGCTGGCGGCCGGGGTTCAATCCTCGGTCCCGGCACAGATGTGTATGATTACCAAACCCTTCCTTCACCTCTGACAAGACATCTTGTGAATGTGGGGAATACCAGGCCTCCACCGTGGTTCGGATTCCACGTTAAACTGTAGGTTCTCCATTTCATCTCACAATCACCCTACCATTACACATTAGCGTAGGTGCGTATAACCCGAACGGGTAGTAAGACGCGGTGCTAATAATAATACAAACTAAAAATTACATAATACTTCAAATGAAACGTTTCATACATCATTAAATCCCTCATTTTGTTATATGCTTCGTATAAGAGTCTTATTTTGTTTTTAATTCTATATATTGATAATTAATGAAATTATTAAGTAATTTACGTTCACTTAGTTACAAGTCACAAGTTTTAATCTACTTTGTAGTATAAAAATATCAACTTCTCCGCGAACATAAACCTTTCATTCGTTCAAAAATCTACTTTTTGTTAATGGTCAAAACGAATCCTTGAGCTTTAATTTTATTGTAACGAATTAAACAAGATTTTAAAAACATCGTATTTATTTTTTAATCTTATAAAAATTTATTTTTGTTAAGTCAATATCGGTTCTCTTGCTTGCCTCAGGAACCGATACTCGTGGGTTCAAACCCAGCCGGTAGGGATGGATTCTTCTTGAGCAATGAAAATCCGTTGAAAAACTTACTTCGGAGGAAGAGGAAGTAAAACCGTCGGTCCCATGTAGATTTGAAAATATATTTCCTGGCAAAATTGGTAGTCCCTTTCATTCTCATTCATAGAAATTCTCATGTGGTGATATAATCAATCGGGTCAGAACGTGCACGTTAAATATCTCAAATAAATAATTTTAATTTTAAAAATTGGCATTTCTTAATTTTGTTTTATTATTAACTTTTGTTAAATTTATTGACAACTCATTACCCCAATATAGACAATTGGTTTCTTAAAAAAATTAATTTGTTAAATATCATTCTGTGGTCATTTACGTTGACTGCAGTTATAAACCAAGCTATATATATGAAAGTTAAAACTCTAGGGCAATGCTGGAAAACCTTTTCGAGAACTCCCTCTCATTATTTCGATAATGTTCGAACGAATACTTTAGTGGAAATTTTAGTAGTAAAATTGACTAATGGGGTATTTCAACATCGTTATCAATTATCATTATTAATATTATTTGCTATATTTTTTTTGTTAGCATCGCGTCTTACTAACTGTTCAGGCTATACGCAGATGTACTAGATAATTGATTAGGGATGAATAAGGTTATATTTAGAGGAATCGTACCCGCATTTGCGTGAAGGGAGGGGAAACAGTTTTGGAAAACCAACCTCAGTACACCTGAATGGTATTCGATCCCCGATCTCCCTTTCACCCACAGGCCAGTCTAACATGAGACTGACGCCTTTGGTAATTTATGTTAACATATAATAAAACCAATAAATGTGGTGTGCACAATTTATTGTGTCCTGAATTTAATTGTGTGTGGTTTTTGTGGATCCACTCTCTCTACCTGTGGTATAGTCCCTAAAGCCCATTATTAAAACCTATAATTTTGTAAAATACTATTTATGAATATTTTAGCGTAAATTTGCGTACATTACTGTAATTAAATTGAATTAAAATAAACACCGATGTTGATGCTATTTATTTTAATCTGGTCATGTGGTAATTTCAATGTAATAATTTTACAGTTTTAAATAAAATTATATTTGGATACTAAAAATAGGCTAAGGTCACTTGTTAAATAATTAATGTATTTACGAGTAGCCAAGCTGTTGGCAAACTAATTCATTGCAGTTTAAGTATATTGCCTTCCCACAACGTCGCAATAAGTCAAGATACAGCTTACCATGTGATTACATTCTTTTTATAAAACAAATAAGACAAATTATCATATGAATTTTTTTTAAACTCTACACCGTTTAAAAACATGAGTGTGTCTCTTTGAATGGATTTCAATCACATTTAAGTTGTTGTTTTTTTAACTCTACACAACTCAGATTATTTAAGGTTTTCCTAAAAATGGCTTGTTTAAATTTATCCTGTTATTATTATTATTATTATTATTATTATTATTATTATTATTAGCACCGCGTCTTACTACCCGTTCGGGTTATACGCACTTACGCCAATGTGTAATGGTAGTCTTATTGTAAGATGAAATGGAAGACCTACAGTTTAACGTGGGATTCGAACCACGGTGGAGGCCTGGCATTCCCCACATTCACAAGTTGTGATTAATTCACGTCTTGTCAGAGGTGAAGGAAGGGATATTATAATTATATGAGGTCAATCTTTGATGCTAAACTAGGAAGTGCCGTTAAGTTTTTCGTATTGATTTGTCACCATTTTAAGTGGTTTTGTGTAGAAGAAGATTTAATTATTTTTCAAACTAAATTTTTTAATCTGTGCGTTATTTCCTACCACCCGTCTGGTAGGCCTATATCCACATATTAACATTAATAGTGTAGAGATGAGTATATTATACATTAGAATAAACTTGTCCTAGTTGGATTTAAGGGCGACTGGAAACCGGGAATCCATTTCAAATAAAACGCAAGGTCAGGATTCGAATAGCGAGCGATCTTCCCGTCGTCGGTAATCCAATCTATCACAAGAGAAACGCCTCAGTCAGCTACTTTATACTTTTCATATACCACTGTTAGGGTAAAGTAATCAATGTAGGGAGCTGAAATTTAGTGGCTATACATTCATATGAAGTGTACACGCTTACATATTTATAATAGATCAAAGAAAAATGTTTTTAATGCAGTTTAAAAATGTTTAAATTTCATAATTTGAAACCGTATATGAGTATTCTCTTTACACCCCAATAATAGGATTTTATTTAATTTTGTAATATACAATGTCGTTATTTAAGATCATTTTTTTTAACCTAGCTCTACTCGTTAATCCTATTAATGTGTCAGAATTTATCATTGCATTAAAGTTCCTGTTTTGTCCGTACCGATGGTCAAGACAAAGTAGCGATTAACAGAACATCATATACCAGATTGAGGCAGGGGGTCAAATAATTCCAACCAATGACACCAAATAAAGCGGACGTTGGCCTCTTAATCTGGCCGGTGTTGCTGGAATAGGCCGAGACATTGCTAATCTCTATTTTTTCCAAGATAGCCCCCAACCCCCCACATATGTTTAATTCCTTTCCAAGACAAAATCTTAGTAATTCTCAGTGTAAGACGCCCTTAAAGACGCTGAAGCATCGCGAAGATTAAAAAACGTGTCTTACGACACAATTTATCTGAAGTCAAACGCTTGATTTATTCAGCAGAAAAAACTAGGTTGTTTACTGTAAACTAAGATACATTTCCTTCCATGCACTTTTAAATTAAAAGTTCAAATTGTATGTAACAAAAAATAAAAATGATTACCTTTGCGTTTGAAAAAAAAAATATACGCCATATTTTACCCTTTTAAGGAGTGGTAGGTGAAGCTTAGGTTAGCCACAAAATGTAAATCAGACAACTTTGTAGGTAATAAGGTTCGCTTCAATGTACCCTGTATAGTATAATAGTATTGCCTGTCTGGGTTATATCACTCGTAGCCCAGTAGTGGAAAGATTAGCCAGTAGTAATAAACTAATGGTACCTCCTTCCCGTGGAGGCTCTTTCCATGTCCCGATGAGTTGAGGTGATGGTGATAGTGAGTATGAGGGTGTGGAACCTATGGAGACAAACCTAATTAACTAAACCCTGGTGACCGTTATGGTAATTCTCCTTTCGGGAAAAGTACGCAAGGTATCAGCCGGGAATCAAACCCACGATCCCTAGGCTTCTAGCCATGTGTAATGACCACTATACTACGCTGCCAGTTCCCTCTCTAGTAAATTTATTGGTCGTGTGTAGGATCATTTTACTACTCAAATATTACATTTCTAAAACTAAGGTTTGGTGTTTAGTTTTAAGTGTGCTATCTTAGGTTAATTTATTTATTTTGTTTTCCAAAATAATTAATTTTTAACACAAGTTATACCACTTCAAAACTTAAAAACCAACAATTAGTTTGTAGGGTTTTAGATTCATCCTTCCTAGATATTTAATAATTATTAGATAGCAAGAAAAACCAAATAGTAAATCTCTTTATCATTTCCACCCGGACTAGAACCAAGGCCTCCTAGACATGTAGTTGATCACTCTTGTCACTTTAGCTATGAGAATGACCAAACAGTTCAATACGGATATCACTTTTTCTCATATATAGAAAATATTTTAATCGTTTAAATTGTTAACCTCGAGATTATGATGAAAGTTAATGTTTTATGTGTTATGTCCGACTGTCTATCTGTTCTCAGAGCTAAAGTCGAAATAATTTGATGGATTTTGTTCATACTTAATATTGAGATCATATAAGGCACTACCATGTGACATTTTTTTCAGTTTTGATTCTTGATCTTATTTTAAGGGTATTTTACTGATGATTGATTTTCTATAACTTATAATTTCTTTCAAAATTATTGGTTTTAACATTTTTGAATGGAATTGGTATCGTCGAAATTATTTTTAAAATGATGATGAAATACTGAAGAAAACTTATAAAGGGCTGGTTTGTACCGATAACTGATTTTTGTGAATAATTTTAATGTGCGTGTAACCCGAACACTGTGCTAATAATAATAATAATAATAATAATAATAATAATAATAATAATAATAACAATAATAATAGTGATAATAAATATGCTCGTTGCCAGCCACATTGGCCTCATGGTTTAAGGCGTTACTCTCACACTATATCAGTCTGTCAATGACGGGGATCAGGACTCTAATCTCACCCGTGTGTAGGTTTTGTTTTCTCAAAATGTTTTTCCAATTTCCCTCCATGCATATGCAGGTACAATTCTTATAAATATAACCTTCCTCATACCTGAAAACCACTAGCGTAATTAGTACATAAGTGTGTAACTTGAATGGGTAGTAAGACGTGGCGCTAAAAAATATAATATTTATATTCCTCATTGATTTATTTTTATGGCGCTGTCTACATTTGAAGACAAACTAATTTTTTTACATATTTTCATTTCACAGGACGGTTGTTTTTGGTCATTTATCCTATTACTCATCCATCTTGACGTATTGTGAAAGCTCGCGTTGGAATACCTATTCTTTTTTAATTGGTCACTCGCCTGTCGCGGTTACAAAATGTAATCAAATGCAATTGAACCCAAATTGCCAACATTACAATAAAACGCGCGATGTCAAAAATTCTTAAATAATATTGATGGCACCTGTCAATAAATGGAACGAAATAATAATTAATTTGCAGATAAGAACTGTGAAATTTTAAATATGTGAAAATTTATTATTATGGAATAATTTTGAAAAGCACTGAAAATATAATTTTGTTTTTATTTTATTATTTCGAAGAAAAAAATACGCTATTTTTGGGGTATTCTATGTAATAAAACTGGCATCAAACAAATTTTAATATCTCGTCTTTCTTCAATCACTTGCCGTTCATGTCTAGTAGCTTAAAGGGATCTTGATTATAATATAATTAAGCAAAACAAAACATGATAAATACTTGACTTAAACTAATTTTAACTTAAAATTAAAACCTTATTACGTTGCGTGTGCACCTTATTTTTTAATTATTGTTATATTTAAGAATATTTTTCTTCGTGGAAGCTTAATGAACTAATTCGTCTTTTAATAAAGTGTTGAAGAATTTCCTTAGCTTAGAATGTACCACGATATCTGTTCTAATTAATTATATATGCTTTCAAAATGTTAGTATTGCATGTTCAGAAACAATGAAAGTCGTTGAACCCTCCCCCACATTTCTATTAGGAGACCGTGTAGGTTAAACTAGTTAGACGAGCATCAACGCTGTATAATTAAAATCTATATTAAGTTAAGCTTTATAAAAATCGTTATATTATATTTTTTAATTTTCCTAAAAAGCTTGCGTCATCTTACGTTGATACTTTAATGATGAACGGGATTAAAATTTACTCGATAATGGCTCACCACCTATCAACAAATTAGACCGATCTAATTTATTCTAAAAGTGTTCCAGACAACAAGAAGGAAGTACATTATTTTAAAAGATGATTGGCCTCGATAAGCATGCATCCACTACAAAAAACAATGTAAATATTGTAAGGCAGAATAAAGATGGAACTAGTTTTAAAAGTGGTAGCTTTATTTTTTTGTTATATTTAAAAGAAAGGTTACAGTCACGGGAAGAAAGTAGGCGTGACTGTGACTTTCATATATGTGAGATGTTAATTAGGGATTGAAATTAGAGTGTAAAAATTGATAATAAATATTCCCGTTCATCTTGAGGCTAGGAAAGCTTCTTAACAGAGATACATTCTCACAAATAATAATAATAATAATAATAATAAACGTCCCAAGTCAGATGTTAAAATTTTAAGTTCCCAAAATTAATTTTTAATTTTTTTTTAATAACGACGTATTTTGAATAGTTTTTACTTTATTAGCTTTAATACAATATTTCTAAAAAATAATTTTTCCCTTTTTTGTAATAACTATTTTTTAATATTATGGGTCTTGATTTTCATTCACATTTTCATAATTTAAAGAAACACAGGATGATAAATCTGAGTTTTAGGAAATCAAGGTGAAGATAGTATAGAAAATATGAATTTGTAAAAAATTACATTTCATCGTGCCCAGCCCGAGATTTGAACCTTGACCTGTGAGGATCTGTGTGGAAATCTTGTCAACAGCAAGACTGACGCCTTGGGCCGTGTAACCATAGATGTGGTAGTGCATTTGTTAAAAATACTAAATGGGCTCACTATATTTGAACAAAGTGCACTATTTTAATGAGTCACACTCGCAAGAGATTGCAGATTCGATGACCGGGAGGCCGGGGTTTGCTCTCGTTCAGGTTTATTGAGGATGGATTTTCCTCAGGTGATTTTCCACTCTTCCCCCCACGCAAATGCGGATACCCTTCCTCTAAGTTCAACATTTATAATCCCTAATACATTGGATTAATTAGTACATAGGCGCATAACCCGAATCGGTGATAAGACGTGGTGCTAAGAAAATGAACTATTGCTACTTTAAAATCAAGTTTATGAAACTAGAAGGCAATGGTTGCTTAAAACATCTGATCGGGGAATGTGCCGTAAAAAAACCAACATCAACTAGATAAACCGGAAAAAGACGTTCACTTTTGTGAACAGACTACTGAAACAGGTTTAAGGATTTTAATAAATACTGAAGTGCTATCATAAACATATCAAATTACCTACAGTGTGCAGAAGAAAACCCCTCAAAATAATTAACTTTCACTGAAGGTTTCAATATCAAGGTTTTTCCCCGCAATGATTAATAATGCACTTTCTACAAGCTTGAGTTGCATGTACTGCAAAAACTAGACTAGACAAACAGGCATTGAGAATGTGTTGAGGACATTAAGAATATATGTTATCCATTGCAGGTGTCCTTGGGGTCTAGGGCGTATGTCTCGCAATAGACCGGCTTGCCGACGCGAGTGCACAGGGACCGATTTTCGTGATTTGTCACTAGCTTTTCAATAAATTCTCCACAATTATTCAACTTCATTTCTACTAGACAATCTTCATCATCCCTATCCCTTAGGTTAAGGTTTCGATAACATTAAGCTTGTGCTAAAAGTACTAATTAAGAAAATATCCTTTCTATAAATTCGTCCTACAGTTATTTCAAATATCTCGTATTTTAATAACTCCCTCACAGGTATGGTCCAATACACGTATAGCGTACCTGACTTAATTGCGAGGCTGGATTTTGATTCCAACAGGATACATTTCTGGTAATATTTCTACTAAATGGTTATCAATCATGTGTCCGCGCTAGGGCAGACATTTAAAACATGCACGCTTTATATTTTTCCTTTGTTTAAATAGCTAATTGGTTTTCTGGTACCTAGAACGTATTCAAAAAATTAGTTTTAATCTGTAATAAAATAAGATAAGTTTATATTTAATTAGTAGAATGTTTCGAACTAATTTGACTCTGAGGAATTATATAACATAAAAATATTGAGTTATATAAACACAACAAAGTAAGTTAAAATAAAACATATTATCAGTTTACAGACATTTTTGTGAACTATTTCTTGCAACAACAAAAAAAAGATATCTCCATCACGTGATGTGTATGATTGTATTTGTTTTTTTAATCGACTTCATATCTATCAAAAAAGGTCAAATTTGTTGTTAGTTAAATTTTTATGGTAGTCTAATCGCCATAGAAATAAACCTTTTACTGGCAGTGGAAGGAACGCTATTAAATCTAGTTCCGTGTATTAATGCGTCATAAAATGGGTTTTGCAGCTGTCATTCCAAACAGATGGGAATGACTTTTTATTGATCTGAGATAAATTTGTTGACATGTCTTACATTTTGTTTGCCCTACATTTAATGGTAGATACAATAAAATATTATTCCTATCATAATGATCTGACTTAAATGTTATTTCTTTCCTTCGGTCTGTATCCTTATCCCAGAAGGGAGAAAGAAGCACGTAATCAAGACTGGCACTATAGCAAACATGTTTAAGGAAGGATGAGTAGGCTGTGGTACATGAAGATTGCATTTAAAATTACCCACGACACAAATATCACAATGTTGAACGATAATTACATCAAATCTGATCAAAGGTTAACCTCTTTCGTCTGGGACAAATAAAGGTCCACCCTATAAAATTCCCAACTTTCCAATAATATCAAAATATGTTGACTTTATTTTGGTTCAATTGATATGCCTAATACATGACTTGACATTATTTAACTCTAAAAGAAGAAGGAAGAGAGAAGAAAGGGTTCCCTGGAACTAAATTGATAGAAGAATGAAAAGTATATAAATAAATACTCAGTATTCGTTGGTTTGATTGTTGTCGCACCTGTGCTGGATAATTGTGACACCCTAATACAATTAATCACAAACACACCAACCAGACCGTCAGTGGTTGATGTGTCATTTGCCTAAATTCAAAATGCTACTTTTTCAAACTTTTTGAAATTCAAACCTGAAAATCTTAGCTCATTGGCCAAAACTCTCTCGACTGAACTAAGACGAACGTGGTTGTAATTTAACCTTTCTCGCCCAGGGTTGGAATCAAACTACCCTTGCGGTCAACTCTGACTCCACACCATTGTTTGCCATCGGGGGAAAAACCTACTCTACTTTGATGTCCGACGGAAACCGTTTGTAATCGACAACTTCAAGGTCCTCTGAACGACGTCGATGTTTTCACCTTGCTACCGACACTCTGTTGGTCGTCCCTGAAGCAGGATGTACCCGCGCGACCGTGAAATGACCAGAGGGGGGAACACCCCTTGTAGCCTTCACTCCCTGTCGAACCCTGTGTATGTGCGGCTTGGCCCAGGATCAAAGGGAGCGCCACGCCACCACAATGACGGTGGTAATTACCTCCAGCACTGAAGTAATCCGCTTCATCGTCACACGTACAGGCGGATACGCGTCGTCGGACCGACGCTCAACGTAGAGCGTTAGAAACTCGCCCTTTTATATTTTCTGACACTCCTTCTTTTACACATATACGTTTATAAATATATTCATCAGAGGGAACTGCATCAAAAATTGTTTAAAGAAGGATTGGTAAACTACGTGGAGAAAAATATCCTTAGTTTAACCGTTTGGGAACATTTTCTAAAAGATTTCTGAAATGGAGGGACTTTTAGAAAATATAAATATGTTTGGAAGGCAGGGGGTTGAAAATAATGTAACTTAACTTAACCATTAGTGTTATTTTATAGGTTATGGTATTATCTATAAAAAAAATTACAGTTACATATTACACGACTTTACGTATTATTGTATTAACATTGTTTAAGTAACTACTATAACTGTTAGAAATCTTTTCCCTACTAGTATCATTTTATCGTTGAGACAAAATGAACCTATATATGAATTAGATTTAATTTGAAAGTAATTTTATTTTATATTATTTATTTTACTAATATTTAGCCAATTTAGGAAAAATTCACTCAGTCCATTAAGGTGTTATCTAAACCCAAACCTCAACGTGACCAGGAGAACCATACAAGACAAGAAAGATTATGCCTTTACTCACGTGCCCAACAATGTGACTTGTAAGCAATGTTAAATATTTGGAAAAATAAATGTATTGGAAAATGAGTGCCAGAAAAATGAATAAGTTGGGCCTAAAGAAGGAATTGAAAAGAAGAATTAATAAATGTTTTAAGAAGAGTGGACTAGAAGGCATGATAAGTATATTATGTAAATAAGAGGGGGGTGTAGGCCTGGTAATTTGTATGTATATCTTAAAATAAAACATTGACGAGGTGTAAACTGACTTTTTTTTAGCACTGCGTCTTACTACCTGTTCGGTTTATTCGCCTATGTGCTAATTACACTAATAGATTAGGAAGGCTTTATTTATAGAAAATGCAGAGTGGAAAACCATCCTCATTGCACCCGACCGGGATCGAATTCCAATCTCCCTGTCTTCTGCAATTCAACTCAATATGAGAATAGCGCGTTAGACCACTCGGCCACCTAATAGGGTCATGTCATTGTTAAAATTTTGTTTGTAACCACAAAATTCGTTTAGACACCTCACGTAGGTAATATCTACCTACTTACTGTAAAACACCCACATATTTTGTTAAAGTGAAGATAACTTTATACTAAAATTCGCCTCGGTGGCGTAGTTGGCTAACGCGCTAGTCGTGTCGAGCTCGACCACCGAGGACG
>CABEEJ010000448.1:255479-280120 GCA_901482245.1 Timema douglasi
AGGACGGGGAGATCGAGGTTCGAATCTCGGTTGGGTGAACTGAAGGTGGTTTTTCCTAAATTGTTTTCCACTCTCCCTCCACGCAAATGCGGGTTCACTTCCTCTAATTCAACCTTCCCAATCCATTAGCGTAATTAGTACTTAAAGCGTATAACCCGAACGGGTAGTAAGACGTGGTGCTAAATAATAATAATAATAATAATAATAATTTATACTAAACAAGATTAACATTTTCTAAATAACAGGAAGTCCTATCAAGAGAAAGAATTGTAGTCGTTAAAAAATTGTATCTCAATATTATAATTAATCTTTAGGTTTTATTTGTGTTTAAATCCCCAAAAAGTGTATTTTAACATTCTGTCTGTCCCTATGTTTGTCTGTCTGTCTGTCTTTGCTCACAGATCTGAAATAGTTTGACGGCTATTGTTCTAATTTTAGACCTATATTTATTTATTTTGACCCTAGCCTTCAAATTAAGAGTAGATTCCTTAGGAGTGATTTTTTTTTTAATTCAAAATGTTTTTAAATTAGCTTTAACGATTTTGTAAATATGATATCTAGGGAGTGTTTCAACTAAAAAATAACATTATAGAGACTTACTTGTAGCTTAGGTACTAATTCGTTAATGAGTACTTAAGAGTGATTTTGGGAGATTATAAATATTTTGAAAATCGTTCTAACGATTTTGTTTAAAATATATATCTAAGGGATGTTTGGCATAGCAAACAAAACTGTTTACCGGTTTTCTTAGAGGAAAATTTGTTTAAGGATAGCTTACTGATGGCTGATTTAAAAAAATAATATTTTAAATAAAGGAATCTAGCAATTTGGTTTAAAGAATTGTAACGTGTAAATGGGTATCTCATAAGTTTTTTTACACTGTGAATTATTCATGGTGAAAAAAATACACACACACATATATATATGTATTTCTTTAAAAAATCATTAAGTTGCTGATTGAATTTTGAACATTTTTATCTTGTTATAGCTTTTACGAATATTTTGGATAATGAAAATAATAATAATAATAATGTTTGTTGGTTTTCCTTAAATAAATTAATTTAAGGATGGTTTACTCATGACAAATTTTAGAAAAATTGAAAAATTGAAAATAGTTTTAAAGTTTGAATTCAGAATGAGTATCTGGGAATAGTGATTCATGATGATTAAATATTATTTTTATTTTTACAAATATAAATTATTTAAGAGTAGCTCACAAATAGCTTAATTTAGATTTTTCTATTTTTCCAAATTTAATATACTATGCGAGAAAGTTTGTACGTTTGCGTCGAATTTTTTTTTTAAGTATATAAAATTGTGCCTTATATTAAAATGGTGATTTTGTGAAAATATTCAAACACAAATATACCAAATCTATACTATGACAAAAAAAATTACACACAAAAAATCTAATCACTGCCCAATTATCACTAAAACATTGCTATTACCAGAAATAAAAATAAGATCATTTTAGAAGAATTTATCAAATATATATAACATTTAATTAGTTCAAAACAGTTCCTAGGCTCTAATTTCGTCCTTTTTTTTAAACTCCTTTAAATAATTAATGATTTAGAATAATATTTGACACTTTAAATAAATAAGAATTTTTGCACGGCAAGAATGAACCTTTTTTTCTTTTATTTCGAAAGTAGAAGCTTCAGATACAATTTCACTACCAAACTCCTCGCTTTCCTGCCAACTTTATTGTCACCTAGCAATTCAGGCGTGTACGTCAAATGAAAGGTAACTTTTTTTTAACTTCTGGTCTCTTCAAGCTGGATCAATCTATTATTTATAGGTTTTCAATGAAGGATTCGTAGTTTTCTTTCGCTTTTGTGATCTTATTTTTAAGGCGAAATAAATGTAATCACTTGGGAAAAAAATTTATTGATTTGGAGCAACTTTAAGAATAGTTTTGGATTTTAGACGGAAAACAATCATTCTTATATGAAAGCACTTTCTTCATTCACAGTAGGTGGTTGAATTTACTTTTCCTCACTGGTAAGCTTAGGAGTATTTTTCTCACAACTTCTTATATACGCAATCCATTATTATAGTTGGTTCATGTTAATTTTGACTTTTCTGACAATTCAATCTACTTAAAAATGGCTCGGTAACCATCCAACTCACCGTATTCCCCCCCCCCCTTTTCTCTTTTCCAGTTAAAGTTAGTTTGGATCATTTATTAATATTGACAAGACCTACACGTGAAATTAACGAATCTGGAGTTGTTTTTAAAAAAACCTTTAAATTGTCAGTCAAGGTCAAAGCTACCGTGAATCAATTGTAAAAGAAATATTATTTATTTTGGAATATTATTATTAAAGTTACAGCTCTTCCTTTTCATTTCTAAGACCTATATTTATAGGATTTACAAACTTTTGAACAAAGATACTCTATTTTCCCACAATTTTTTTTATTATGTTGAACCATACAATATTTTATTAGAACATATTTTTACTCTTGCGTTGACATATTTCATTATGATAACTTATACAAAATAATTTGTAAATATTCTTTGTTATAATTTTTTTTAGGGAAAATATATGTATCTCTATGAAACACATTTTTTTTTACTAGATATATGTTGTATGAATTAACTACACGAGGCTATGTGTTTGGTTTTCTGAACAAAGTTTTATTTAAAAAACACATTAATCTTCCACCCCTTCCACCCACCTACTTCCGACGGGAGTATCGCTGTGTCTCTATAATTTATCAATGAAATAGTATAATATATTCTGACTTTTATAACAAACACAAACATTTTTTTATGATGCCATTACCCTATTTTTCAACGCAAAGAGTTATATATTTACCATTATAAATAACCTGCACGTTTTGTAGTGGTCAGTGCACCCGGCCAAGAGTCTAGGGGTTCCTGGTTCGGTTACCGACTGGTACCTTGGTTATTTTTCATGAAAGGGGAATTACCCTGGTGATAACAATAATTTAGTTAGTTGGGTTTAATTTAGGTTTAAGTGCTTCTACTGGTTCCACACTCTCATAAGCGCTATCGCCATAATCTATTTGGGACAAGGAAAGAGCCACCACGGAAAAGATGTACGATTAGTACTGGATCGCCACTACTGGTCTACGAATAAAGTAGCTCAGACCCGTAATATTATTATTATTATTTTAAATAAAGCCACATTATTGTACTTGATTTCTTCTTATAGCCTTTGTTAATAATAACTAATTCATAAGTAAAAGTTGTTATACATAGAAACAAACAATACTATATATATCACCATATTAAATATAACAATTTTTTTTAAATACCACCAACATATTAGGTGAATATCTAGTTACTTAATATTTCTCAATATGCTGGAATTTGATCACAAAAATAGTGAGATTTCGCTAGGAAGAAACTTTAAAAAAGAGTTTTAAATATTATTTTGTAGTTTAAAATTATAATATTTTAATATACTATTAACGCTATTCTGTAGGTATTGATAATATCTGCTAACAATGATATATGTAGCTATCATTATTTTATGTACGAATACATGAAGGCCAATCTAGCTACTTTTCTAGCGGTCAGATAAGGTTCTTCTTAATGAAATTGAATTGTAACTTCTATATGATTGCTGTATTATAAAAGATGAGAACAATTATAGTTAATGGATAGAAATGGGTAGGTTTAAAAATGTTTACAAATCACCTAGATTAAACAATTTATTCAATTACGGGTCTCTACCATTGTTATAACTACGTAACCCAAGGTTGGGTCAGCCGTTATAGGGACTCGCATTAAATTAGGTTGGACCACTTAGCAAGTTGGACTCTTGAGATGCGCTTAACCGTGGGTGGGTGAAATAACTGATAGTAATTAATTCAATTACTGTATTATGTATATATTTAATCAAATGGAACTAACTTTCCGTGAGAGTTTTTTTAATATCAAGCAGTAAAATAAGGATTCCATAAACCATCATTTAGAGCATAAGTATTGTTACAAATTGCCTTTCTTTTGTCTTCCTTATGATATTCCCACACTTACTTCCTCTACCATAACTGGCATTTCACAACCAAATCACGACAATGATATTGAGATGACTGAACTGGTTAAAATATTGTAAGAAGATTACCAAGCATAGAAATAGACTTAATATGAAATACACATATATCATTGTTGCTCTTAGGTACGGCTTGGTTTATGTACGTTCATTTACTAGTTACCTTCACTTGAAGATCTGGATCTTTACACGGTATAGAGACATTGAGAGGTTGAACTTTATATATATATATATATATATATAGGATAACTAATAGCCCGGTCATTATCTCAGAAACCTCTTCGGATGCTGGGGACTATCATCTTAGTAACAGACGTATTACAGTGAGATTTTGCTCTAAAAAGGGAAGTTTGTGAACAATTTCCCCCAAGTTGAGTTCGCACATAAATAATTGATAAGCCACCCCTCAAACAACTCCTTACACCTTGAGAATTTTCATTCCTTTCCAATTTGCCCCGCCAAATCAAATGTAGTAGAAAGTAAACTATAAGGTAAGTTCAAGAACATTGTGAACGTGCTATTTTATTTTGCTTCTCCTTTTTTTTTTCCTTTTTGGAAGTGTTTTTTTTCCACTTCTTGAAACAAACTTGAAACTTGAAAGAGGAACGGTGAGTCAGCTCCGTAGTGTCGAGGAAAGTTGCTTATTACTCCGCAACAATCAGTGCAAATAAAGCGAGTCGAACTGTTTTTCTTCAGAGAAAGAGTGATCCATAGAGCTGATTTTATTTTTTTACTTTAAAAAAAATGCTAGCTACAACTTTTGCTAAGAATTAAGGATATATTTTGTTTGTAGATGTTTGATTTGGGTTTCTCCATATTTTTTTTTGGTAAATTGATTTTTTTTTACTAAATACCAGCCTATACTTTTTTTTACTAAATACCACCCGCCTCGGTGGCGTAGTTGGCTAACGCGTTAGTCGTGTTGAGCTCGACTGCTGAGGACGGGGATATCGAGGTTCGAATCTCGGTCGGGTGAACTGGGGGTGGTTTTTCCTAAATGGTTTTCCACTCTCCCTCCACGAAAATGCGGGTTCACTTCCTCTAATTCAATTCCCAATCCATTAGCGTAATTAGTACTTAAAGCGTATAACCCAAACGGGTAGTAAGACGTGGTGCTAAATAATAATAATAATAATACAAAATACCAGCGTATACTTTATTTTAAAACTATTCCATTCGTGCTAACCTATTTAACCACACTAATGGAATATGGAATAGAAACACATAATTTATAGAAAATTCACCTGTATTTGCGTATGTGGAGAGTGGAAAATCATTTAGGGAAAACCACCTTCATTAAACGACCTGGATCTCCCTCCGGCAGTCCAGTCTCTTGCTATAGTAACACCTTAGACAATGTAGCCACTGAATCAGGTTACATGTATATTAATTACGCTAATGTTTTAAATATAAGTACGGAAGAATATTCTCACAAACCAAATTTAAAAACTATCCTTATTTTGTGGAACGTCTTTCGTGGTAGTTTAATAGTATTTTATACACAATAAATATGTCAATGAGCATGTTAAGATAAAAGTTTCTTGTAGCCATTTATTTTGACTGTATACTTAAAGCTTTCTAGACACTAAAGATACACGATGTGAATCATTTCAGAACATTACGCTCATTTAAACCTCATGCGCATAAATTAGTAACTGCAAAGAGACCAAAAGATTAACACGCCAAGCATGTTCTCTCAAATTGTGCACGACTTGATGGGAATTTTTAAATATTATATGTTCAGGAATGTTTAAATTAAAGATTATGTGTCGGCCAATCAACATTTTCCACCAAGTTAAAAAAAAAATCAAATTTCATTTTTAATGAAATAAAGACATATTTTTATAGCAGCCCATCTCACTACCTTTTAAAGCTATAAGCATTTGTTCTAATTAAGCTAATGAGCTAGGGATGAGTAAGGTCGAATTTAGAGGAAAGGTAATCGAATTTTCGTGGAGAGAGAGAGAGAGAGGGAAAACCCATATTAGTAAAAACCATTCTCAGTGCACCCGAACTTGATTTGAACCCCAATATCGCTTTAAACGACAATCTATTATATTGCGAGTGATACCTTATACCATGCGGCCACCGAAGTAGGTCGGAAATAAATATTTCCCGTCAAATAATTAATTGTTTTTGATTACTCACTCAAGGTGTTGACTCGATAAGCATGACGTTATCTTACGAATATGTTTATCAACAATAAGCAGTGTGATCGGTACTAGAGTGTAACGGTAGGAACGTAGATATCTAAAAGATAAATGTTTGTTGCTCTCAGGATCACACAATAGCTTCTTGTTTGTATTTTCAAGTGTTTTTTTTTTAACAACGCGTCTTGCTACCCGTTTGGGCTATATGACGTTTTACTAAGTACAATAATGGGTTTAAGATGATAAGGCTGAATTTCAGAGTAAGTGTACCCACATTTGTGTGGGGGGAAGAGATATAGAATTGAAACACATTTTGGAAAAACCACCCTCAATACGCCCTACTGGAATATGAACCCCAAGTTACGATTTCTCTGTCATCGGCAGTCTAGTTTATTGTGAGAGTGACGCCATAGACTGTGAGGCCAAAGTAGTTTTAATTAATTAGGATATATATTTTTAAATTACAATATTATATAAAACAGCAATAACTAGAAATATGACCTATTAAATTTAATAAAGTGGTCAGAGTATTAAATTAAACTAAAAAAAACAAAAATCGCCAAAATTATTTATTAATATTATTTATCGGCACTGGTACGATTATACAAATGTGATTGTTGCATATCACAAGACTTGACGTAGAGATAATATATAAAAGTAACTTTTTAGCTACTTTCCACTATAGGTACTAGCTCTTTTTTCTAATTTAAAAATTAATTATAAATATAACTTAGTAATAAATTAATATTACACATAAAAATTGAGGATGAGCTCGTTCAATACTTCGATTTATTGTTCCCACCTGTCTTTCATTTCACCGGCTTATGTTCCTAAAATTTAAATTTTAAGTTCTTCGATTCTTACAAGCTTATAACAAATCTTAGTAAGTGCAAGAATATATTATAGTATATGGTCAAGGTTGGATAGAGGGGTTTTCGGGGGTCTGGAAACTATATATACGTATACAATCACTTTTAGTGGAGGTACAGGTAGAGTAAATTTTTCTAGTTAACCCTCCTTGGAGGAATTATTTCACGCCCTTGTATATAGTTAGTATATATTATATTTGGTTTTATTTAAAAGTAGTTTATTTACATACAACTATTTAATACAGTCGATAGACAAATATTAAATCTGTTTTAACGTATTCATACGCCAAGTTATGTGAGCTTGACATATCATATCAACAGCTGTAAAAATAACACTTATAATACATCAAAATGCTATCATTGTTGACCGCAAAAATCAAAATGATTTTAATTAATAAGCGTTCTTCCTATCAAAATCCCATTATAATTAGTTATGTCACATTGACCTGTATTAAGAGAGACCAAATAGCTTTAGGTTAATTTGTTGGATTAAGTGTAATTTGTAATTGAGGACAAGAACAGAAAATTTTTTGGAACTTATCCATCACTATTTGAAATATTATAAAGTTTGCTTTGATTAGTTAAACTAAACTAGTTTAGTTTAAATCAAACCAAAAAATATTAGCATGGCCTAACCCATGGATGCGGAGCCTGCGGCCTTTAGGCCTCTTGTGGTCTTTTTTATGTGTTTGGTGCGGCCTTTTCAAATATTCTGTCGGTTATGTCTCTTCATCGCGGCCTAGGACAATTGGGTGCCGCCAACCGGGTGCCGCCAACCGGGCGCTGGCAAGACTGGGTGCCAAGACTACTGGGCGCCAGTGTAAAACCGTAATAATTGTTTTTTACGTAAATATTCATTTTTGGAGTTGTATTAAAAAATGATAAGAGGCACCTCAATTTGTTCGTATTTATAAAGTTAGACTACTTGATAATTTAAAATTTTTGAAAAAAAAAACACATAAAATACTTGAAAAATACCTAACCTAACCCAACCTATTTTTCTTTACAATTAAAACACACCTTTTTTTAAGGCCACGCTAACTTTATAAATACAAAGAAATTAAGATTCCTCTGTTATGATTTTTTTAAACAACTCTACAAATTAATATTCACGTAAAAACAATCACTACGTTTTTACACTGGCACCCAGTCTTGCCCACACCCAGTTGGCCGCACCCGACTGTCAGCGCCCAGTTGTCCGGATCCACCTTCTTCGTTTATAAACGATACATTCTCAAATTCAAATTGTAATCCTAAAATATTATAAGATGAAATGTTTTGTTTTCTGTGGATGTGATTGGTTTGTAGAACTCCATTGATGAGTGGTTTTCTGTTTAATCTTATGATTCTTTTACATGCTGATATAATATATTTTTAAGCATGTATGAACAATACATATTTACAGTTAAGTATAAAGATTAGATAAGAGCCATCTATAACTAACTCGAGAAAAAGCGAAAAAATTGTTTTTGTTAAGTAATATATAAGTTCCGATATTAATAGATAATACATAAAAACATTAAAATTTGTCCTCATTAAATAAAAACGAGAAACATAGAATAAAAAACCGTTTGCTCTGTATGAGTTCCTAAAAATTCCTTAACTTATATTTAGGAGAGTACTTCTTTATAATTTTGGTAAAATATACTGTACACGAAGTGTGTGGCCTGATGAGGAAACTGTGAAGTTACGAGAGACAATACATGTCCAGAGGTTCCCCACCCCCGCCCTAACATCTTTCGTACACATTTAGAATTAGGAAAATTCTACCCTGCCAGAATTTAATTTATAAAAGTATCCGAGATGAGTTATCAACACATTTAGGCAACGATTATACGCTTTAGTTCTATATGTTTTCCAGCTAAAATAACAATATGAAAAGGGTTAATTTTAATTAAATAACCCATCTCACTTGATGAGTGTAAAAATACAAAATAAACTATTCAATCAGATGATGATCAAACCCCGACCTCTTAAGTTAAAATTGGGCACTTTTTAAATAATAATGAAGCTAATGCTAAAATAATGAATTAATAGTATATTTTGTTTTTATTGAAATTTTTTTAAATCATACAAATTTAAATTTATAAGATTAACTTCTTACCTAACTCCTCCAGCCCCACAGTTAAAAGTATTCAAGTAAAAAAAAAATTGAGCTAGGTTCAATTTTGATTTTAAAAATATACCTTATTTATATTCACGTGAAACTTGAATATAAGGTGCATTCGTTCTTCCGAATTGAGAGTACTGTGTCTTTATGTCTATTCCAAAACACAAAGAAATTGTTTCTCCTAATGAGCTCGCAGGTATTTAAATTCAACTTTGCGAGGACTAAGAAGATATAATCCACCTCGATATCACACGCCCCGAGTGAAAACAAGGTCGGCCATTAAAACCACTCATTATCAACGCTTTTGACAACAAACAAATTGAAGAAAGTGATAAAAATAAATGTATCAACGTGTAGGGAAACCAGTTCACCTCTTCGATAATCAGCGTGGGACATCTTTCAAATTAACATGACTGACTCAAAGAGAAGAGTAACATTTACAGTACAGGAGTCGTTTGGTGATAAAATGGCAGAGCGTCTTGTATTCTGTCAGGCTTAGAATCCCAAGATACTTTATTTTTTCACCGCATCTTACCGCCTGTTCGGGCTATATGCATATATACTAATTACGTTGATGTATTATGGCTGATAAAGGTTGAATTTAGAGGAAGTGAGACCGCATTTACGTGGAGAGATAGAGAGAGAGATTGGAAAACCATTTAGGAAAATCACCCTCAGTATACCTGACTGGGATCCAAACCCTGATCTCCCAGTCATCGTCAGTCCATTCTATTGAGTGAGTGATAACTAAAAATTTCCCATTAGATTAAATATAGTCGATCTCGGTGGTCGGTGTTAAGTGCTCACCTTAGGACCCGATGTTCGAGGGTTCAAACCCAACCGGGATCGATGGATTTTTCTTAAGTTCTAAAAATCCATAGCACAACTTAATTCGGAGGGGAAGTAAAGGCCGTCGATACCATATCGATTGTGGTATGTAAAAGAACCCTGGAAGGTGTGTGAGAATATCTTTACCAACAAGATGTATAGGCCCTTTCACTCTTGCTCATAGAAATTCTCGCATGCTGATATCATCAGTCTGTTCAGAAAGTGCACGTTAAACACCTCAAATTAATGTTGAAGAAATATCAATTCTACGATGTGTGTTGTTTTTTTAAAAGTTTTTTTTAATATAGCACTCTTTGAAACATCTATATTTCACATTTATTTAAGAATGTTTGCTGAGGAAGGTAAATTTTAACCGAGATAAGAGGAGTTAATTCCCCCTAGTACACTCAGCCGGGTTTGTATGCCAGTCAAGCTCGCTGGCACTTAGCCAACCCTGCCAGCAAGAGAAGGTTTCGTTTATTTAATCATGATGGTTTTTACAGGGGATTAACGCAAACAGAGCCATTAATTAATTCCCGGGCCCAAATTTGTAGTTAGCTCCGAATATTTCGTATACACCTTTCTCCCTCACGTTAAGATTACATTCAGCCTCGGCCGTAATCATGATCGCTGGAGCTCTGTGCCAGATGATAACTAGACTACATCTGAGAGGCTATAGAGTTAATACCAGTGGGACTAAAATCTTCGTACATTATTTGAAATTTGTGTACGAGTAAAGCAATAAAAAAATCTTAAATAGGTTTTTAATCAATTTTGATTAATATGCATGCATAACTATGCTCATGATCTAGTTATTTTTAGCGCCATAATTTGCTACCCATCGGGGTTAAACGTAGACCAACTGTTTTAATCTTAACTTGACTTAACCTAACTTAATAACTCGAGTGGCAGAAAATATTTTAACTATGCGATAACAACAATTGGCATTTCAATGTAGGTTTATAATATAAACATATTATATTATAAATGGTGCAACGCATATATCACTTATTTCTTGGTGCCTCACTATTCATTTTGTATCTACACTATATGAGACAAGGAAGAAGAAAATATAATAGAGAAGCAGTGTAGCTGCATTTGTATGGCGTAAGTATGGAAAATAATTTTATAACTGTCACCCTAAATAAAGCCGAGATTTAAACCCCTGAACTCCCATTCATCGGAAAACAAGGCCAGACGAGGTTGACGCATCAACCCATTGCCCACTGATGTGATGTATTATTATTATTATTATTATTATTATTATTATTATTATTAGCCCCACGTCTTACTACCCGTTCGGGTTACACGCACTTACGCTCATGTGTAATGGTAGGGTGATTGTGAGATGAAATGGAGGACCTACAGTTTAACGTAGAATCCGAACCCCGGTGGAGGACTGGCATTCCCTACATTCACAAGTTGTGATTAATATACGACTTGTCAGAGATGAAGGAAGGGTTTGGGCAATCAGATAAATCTGTGCCGGGACCTAGAATTGAACCCCGGACCCCAGCACAGAAGTCCGACACCTTACCTCTAGACCACCATAGAACTTGTTGAATTTGTCTTGTTGTCTGTCCACCTGATCTTCTCAAGTCTTCTCCAGCACTACATTTCAAAACTCTCCAAGTATTTCTTTTCCAACTTTTTGAAGGTCCAAATTTCTGCTTCATACAGCGCGAAGCTACAATTAATGAGGCATTTAATACGTATGAATAAAAAACACATAATAGAGTTAAAAGTTACATCATAATTAGTAGAATCCTCCATAATTCACTCAAGAAATATATACTACTTTAATAGATCCAATAATGTTTTAGCCCAAATGGTTAGTAGGATCCGATGCTAAAAATAATAAATTCAATCTTTTTTCCACTGAGATGAGTATCACCAAATTGTATATAGAGAAAAAAAATCATCAAAAATAAAACCTAATCCAATTTACTAAGTGGCAATTTATTTTATTTTGATCGTAGTAAACTTTTGTAATAAATAGCTACAAAACGACCCCCATTCAAACCAAAGCACATACAATTTTTAAATGTTTTTGTTTTAGTTTACCTAGGTAATGTATTCCGCTTACGTTGCTTCCCGGACCGGCATGTAATTTTTTCGATGGTTTTGTTGTTCTATTTTTTAAAAGGTGTGGTGTAGGAGTGTACTAAGGTTGAGTAATGAGCTTTTGCGTGGGAAATTAAACCCGCCATGCGACCGTAAATTATTTTAATGGTATTTGTGTTTGAACATCGGCTTCACTAGTCTTGGAACGTTCGCTAGGTAATAAAGTAAATTGCTTTAATAGTAGAGTGTCAAATAGAGACGGAACAGATCACGTGACGTATTAATGAAATCATGTTATTAATGGTGTTTTCTAAAGTAATTGCTATTTTCTTTAATCCTATTTAAAATAATGGATCAAGTGCACTAACTTTATTATAAAATATGGGATAGCTACAAAAAAATACAATTAACCATTTCGACTCATACATGTATACATGTTTTAAAAAAAAATCAAGCACGCATGTCCAAATATGTGACTTTTTCTCTAAATAAAACGTAAACCAAAATTAATATGAATGTAAGCAATTGAAATTTTAGTTAAAAGATTGACTGTGTGCAAGATTGATATATAAGCGTTGCGGAAAGAATAATTAAAGTTAAAACCTTGACAAGTTATTAAAATATTAAAAATATTTTGATTAATATTTTAGACTCCACGTTATTAAAATTATAATAAAATTACTATTATATTTTTATGAAAGGTACCACCCATTCCTAATTTGAATATTCAGGCTATTAAAAGTAGCCTAAAATGTTGTGGTTTTTTTAGCGCCGCGTCTTAATACCTGTTCGGTTTATACGCTTATAAATAACTATAATTACACCCGGCCGAGATTAGAACCCTGATCTCCCCGTCATCATTGGTCTAGTCTGGTGCGTGAGTAGCACCATAGATCATGTGGCCACCAAAGCGGGTGTTTTCATATTTATAAGACTGAAACACATTCAGAATGTTCTGAAATGACGTTACCTAATTAAGAGGGCCTTTTCTTTGTTCAAAAATAAGGAGATTTAAAAAAAAAAGCATGATTCATTAAGCCATTCTTTATAGTGATACATAAGCAGTAGCATTCCCAAAATTAAGCCATTTATAATAGTTTTAAAATAAATACATTTAAGAAATAAAATATACATACGAGTAACATGTTTGTATTTCTCTTGGTGTGCAAATAAGTAGGATAAAATCTAAATAATATATGTACAATAAATTGGAAACAATAATTTACTTAAACTATCATATTTTTAAATATATTTGCTAATGAATGATTAAAATGGTTCCTATTAAAATTCTATGTCGGTGTTTAAATTGTATTTTACGATTATAAAAACTATTTATCAATAATTGACGGTCTTTAAACATAATGTAATATATATTTTGCACATGTTTGTGATATTCACACAACTTTATTTAAAAAATACATTTACTTCTTCGCTTGATAATGTTAGGGTTTTCATTAAACTCAGTGAAGTAGTCTGTCTACTGGGTTTTCGAACGTTGAATTTCATGAAGCTTAGTTTGGAATAAAGTTTTTATTTTAATCTATTCATTTTCTTTTTGTAAAAATGTATTAAATATTGAGGAACTATCAAAGTATTTTACACATCAAAAAATAATTTCAAAGAGTTCTCAATTCGCCTACCTTATAAATGAACTTACTAAATATCAATTTTAAATACTTTTAATTCCATTTCATGTTTTATTTAAAATGTTGTAAAATTGTTATTCGCTATTCATTTAGATACCTTTAAATATTTTTAAAGTATAAATTTAGAAATAAATACCACCTCAAGGAGAAATAATCTTATTATTTCTAAATTAAAAATAACGCCAAATAAAATTAATTTATTTGATACAGAATGCTGAAGAAAAATGTGTAGCTATCTAAATAGTGGTAGTTTGAACACTCTTATGCGCTATTTTATTAACTATACATGTCTCCAATTTATTCGTGTCCGCATTCCAGCTGGGACTAAATCGTTAATAAGTGGTTCTGATTGATTATATGACGATCCTCTACTGTTGGTAACACAGTAAAAATAATACTTGTTCATAATTATTTGATTACGTTATTGAAAGTTCAATGTCCTCCCACGGATTCAACTCTTTCAACATATTGTGGAGTCTCTTCTCTTGATGAGCTGCCAGTAGCTCGCACTCTGCTATCCTCACGAAGCGTAACGACGAACACGTCTTGTTTCTTCTCGTGCCCAGAGTATCCAGACCGCAGAGGGCGCTGAGGTGCTCAAACTTGAGCTCCGGGTAGCGACACACGCTGAGTACCTGAAGCTCGGGGAACAGGGGGGTCGTCTTCAGAGTTTCCGGGCCTTGGAGGAATAGATCGTCAGCCGTGGACGTTCGTATGCGGGGGGACTCTAGGAAGACCCCTTCCAACCGGCATCGGTGACTCGACTCTAGCTCACGCTTTCCTGCGGAAAATTTACCAACTAGAACAGTAATATGAGGTGAGACTTGGGATAGAATACGTGACGTTTATAAGTTATTAAGTTTGGCAAAAATTGTTAATCAAATTGAAAGAAATTTAAAAAATATTGATATGGAAGATAGAAAATTTAAGGTTAAGACACATGAAAACTTGTAAAGATTAAAACAGACTAACGAACAAGAAAACTTACGTTTGATCGGTTACTTTGTTTACCTCTAATTATATCTCTTAATGTCATCCTTTGGTATACATTTCTAGTCCTTTCCTAAGGAACACGTCGAAATAAATCTTTCATTCGGGTAACAATCTACTGGATCCTAAAGGGCAAATTACTTTCTTTATCTGCACCAGATAAGACTTTGGACTATTAACTATAATGCTCTAAGAATATTTTCAAAATAATATATATATACGATTCTATCGATCTCTTTTCTCTTATTACTGCATATTTAAAAATGTTATTTTGACATATTTTATATCTTAAGTAATATATTAAATACATAAATTATAAACTACTTCATTACACACTATATTTTGTATTGCTTGAAGCTATGAACAATCTTAATATGTGTTATCACTAATAACTTTCAATAACAATTTTTATTATTTCATCTAGGTTTGACCTATTAGGTTTAATAAAACAATGTTGAATGTTTATTATTATTATTCATTTCTGTGATTTAAACATATTAAGTAGAACCTATTCACTTTTTTATTCTTTGATTTACATTTTGATATTGGTATAAAAAATAAATGTTCACATTGACTCTGTATTAAAAGATTTAAAAAAAATTTGATTCATGTCATTTTAAGTCTGTAATTTTATTTTTCTTTAATCTTACAAGTTATTTTATATTTATAATAAATTCATTATCAATATTGACTTCTTTTGAATGAGCTTAAATATTTCAGAACAATTTTAACTAGAAAGAACAATGTTAAATTGGAAATTATGAAAAGAATACAGTTGGGAAATGCATGTTATTACTCGGTTAGTAAGTTGTTAACATATCACCCGCTTTCAAGGAATGATAAAATCAGAATATACAAAACAATAATTTTACTGGTTGTTTTCTATGGGTGTGAAACGTGATCTCTTACATTACATGACAAAAACAAATTTAGACTGATCGAAAACAAGGTGCTTAGGAAGATATTTGGTACGAGGCTACCGGAGATTGGAGGGGGTTATATAATGATGAGTTACATACCCTGTATTCATCGCAATACATTGTTAGGGTAATAAAATCTCATAGATTACGGTGGACAAGACATGCAGAGTGAATGGGAGAATCTAGAAACAGTATTCAGGGTATTGACTGGCAAACCCAATGGGAAGAGACCATTGGCAAGACCTAGACTCAGATGGGAAGATAACATTAGAATGGACCTGAAAGAGGTATAATATAATGAGGTGGACTGGACTATTTCAAAATAGGAATAGGTGGAGTACTTTTTTAAGTACGGCAATCAACTTTCGAGTTCCTACTGACATAGGGTAAGTAACTTATATTGATTCACAATTTTTGAGCATTTAATAACTAATAAACATCACGTTTTCCTTATCCAAGTCTACCTCATAATGAATAACGCTACTTTTTTCATTTTTTTTTAGCATGTTTGACTAGAACAATGTTAACTACTAAACCTTTGCCAGTCTCGTTCCCATTTTGGGGTCATGGACTAGCTTACGCAGCCCTTCAAGTATTCCATTAGGATAAAAAAAAAAGGAAAAAACACCAGGTAGCTGGTAAAGTATAAACTGTTGCTCCAAACTTTACTAAAGCTTTAGTATTACCTAATCAAAATTATTTATTTAGTCGCTGCGCTTTTGAATTGTAACAAAATTTGTTTGGATGGAGAATGAAAAACCTGACCGAGATTCCAACCAAGATCCCCCCCGTCATCGGCAGTCTAGTAAAATGCGAGAGTAGCGTCCTAGACCAATTGTCCCCTGAAGAGGGCGAGTAATCTAAATACAGCTGTGACGGAGAGATAAAAGCTTATAAAGTATCTTACATGAAGATTTACTGTCACAAAAAAAAAGTTTTATTAACATTAACACTCAGTGATACGTCGTATACTCCCTGAAATCTTTCCTTGCCTATCCCTTGGAACGTGCGCTCCACAGGCTAGGAAACAGTGAACCAGGAACATTATTTACAGAGAAGGAGGGAATGCATGGGCGTATTCTGGTAAAGGTGTAGACTCTGCTCACGTCTCCAGGTGAACTACTTCACTTTACATCCATTACTGTTCCTAGCCTGTGGTCTGGGTAAGTTTTTTTTTTCAAGACATATAATTTTCCCCACCAAATNTTTCAAGACATATAATTTTCCCCACCAAATGGCTAGGCCTGTCGTATCTTCATATACCTTATAATCTAACTTAGGACTAGGACAAGCACAACATCCAGTCCCGTGACGGTAATCCCACATTTCATCAATGATAAACTTTTGGCCATGCCTCGAACCCGGGGCCCTTAGCTCAGTAGACTGACATGCTACCGACTGAACCAAGGTGTCGGATTCCAGGTGACCTACTACCTTTAAAATTATTTATTTTAGCACCGCGTCTTACTACCCGTTCGGGCCATACACTTATGTACTAATTACGCTAATTGTTTTAGGGATTTGGAAGGCTATATTTATATGAAGTGTAACTGCATTTGCGTGAAATGAGAGAGGGACATAATTTTGTAAAAGCCACCCGCAGTATACCCGACCGAAATTCGAACCTTAATCTCCCCGTCATCAGCAGTCTAGTCCACTGCGAGAGTAGCGCGTTAGACCGTGTGAACACCGAAAGGGGTAGGAACAATTTTAACTAGCAATATCAATGAGAGATCGGAAATAAAGGAAATAATAGAGTTGATAAATTTATGCTATTACTCGATCAGTAAATTGTTGATATCTCACCTGCTTTCAAGGAATGTAAAACTTAGAATATACAAAATAAGTTCTTGTTGGTTGTGGAACATGGTATCTTACCTTACATGACGAAAATAAATTTAGGGTGTTTGTAAGCAGGGTACTTAGAAACATACGTGGTTCAAAAAGGGCATAATAAGGTGAAATGGATAGAACTAGCTCAAGGTAGGGATAGGTGGCGTACTTTTAAGTGGTGAAATGAACTTTCGAGTTCCTGATGCCATAGCGTACGTAAGTAGCCTAAGTAAGTTATGCTGGTGACAGGGAAGTCATGATTCAAAAAAGATAAATTTACTGAGAGAATGTATTTTTCTAAATGGTACCCCGCACTCTCTCTACGTAAACATAAGTACACACTTCTTAATAATATCTCGCTAGTCCCTACCCAATTAGGGTGTGAACATGATGATGGTCCCTACGGGTAGTTAGACACGAAGAGAAGACGTTTTCTATCTCTCTCCTCTGATATAACTTCTTCATTCCTACCTTCTCGTGTTAAACGTACTAATGAAAATATATATATTTCGCACGAACGTGACCTAGAGATAAATTAAAAACCTCCCCTCTACTTTTTCCTCTTCTTTCAGTTCATCTTGAGATGTAAATTTTGAAAGTATGGTTTATGACTGCAATCATACCACAAATAAACTCTCATAAAATACTCTAGATGTGAGATACACAAATTCAAGTCCTAGTATAATTTTTTTTAAACATGTCCTTGCGCAGGTCTCATTTCAATTCTTGAACAGACCCCGAGAAATCTCAAGAGAGAAATAAAGTATTCTCAGACTAAAATGAATGCTCACATTTTAGCTAGAAGATAAGTCTTCTGTAAAAAGAGATAATATTATTCGTCTAATACTGTATTCTCGTAATAAATAAAATGCGAGTTTGAATGCACTTTTTGACGACACTTTCAGTTATTTGTCGTATTCCCATTCATAAACACAAAACATTCACACACAAAAAAACTACAACACTATGCAAATAATAGATTATACAAGTTGGTTTTAAACATTTTCCTATCGACATAGTTTTAAATTTGAACCGCAAATATAACATTTATTTTTGGTTTAGCATTTTTTTATTATAATGATATTTCTTGATACTGATTATATTTACAGGCTACGCGTAAACTAGCCTAGCCTATAGTCCATTCACCATATAAGTTGTCGCAACTGACAACTGTCAAAAGATGTAGAAACTCTTAAGGTGAGCTGGAAGGGGACGCGAGAAAAGGTAAGCTTTTTGCAGTTTAAATATATATATTTTGGTCGAAATAAATTAAATATTTCTCCAGTATAAATATAGTTTAATTTTCTTCACGTGGTGACCTCAAAATTTCCTGGAATTTAATGACAACCTTGTCGGCATCAAATCTGTACCGCGTGATCTTGACATTTAGTCTATGTACAGAACAGTGATGTTAACGCAGAATTGAACAGTGGTCCCCTAGATTTGTGTTCAGCTACCCTGATGGCTTAGGCACAGGAATGGGTACTGGGCTCATTTAACATATTTGTAAAATGACTGTTTCTACAAAATCTTAATATAATAATGTTTATCTTTAGACACTAGTATTATTTTTATAGAGAAATCTAAAATCTTTCGTGCCTCGCCTGATATTGTAGTGTGTTAATTATGTGATTCGAACCAAATTATCTTAGAGTGGGTTGATCTTAGTCTGAAGCACAAATCATATACAATAACTACTACGGCTGAGGACAACAGTTGAACATTTAGGTGGGTTAGGCCTGTATAATGAAAAGTCGCGTGATCATTGTGTCAAGCCGTGAGTACTTGATTCTGACTCGATAAGTAGGGGTTCGAATCTCGGTTTGATGATTGGTTTATATTAACAGCTTTCCATTTCAAATCCAAGGAAATAAATTTCTATACATTTACTTTCACTTTCTCTTTTTTATACACCAAAGATTATAGGTTATTACCAAAGCTAACTCCACTTGACAAGAGTGTACTAATAAATTGTTCTCTTCCATCCGGTATCATACTTGCTTTTTAAATCAAATGCAAACATATTTGTTCACTACGCTTGCAATATGTGGGATTGGTCCAACGGAGAGTGAAAGTAATAGAACAGTTTACTTTAAAAAAATCCCGTCAAACATAGCTTGCTTGTTCTGGCAACAAGCAGGTGGGATTGGTCAAATGGAGAGTGAAAGTACTGGAGTATTTTACTTTAAAAATCCCTTCAAATGGAGCTTGATTGCTTTGGAAAAAGGCAACGAGCAGTCCCTGATATGTATATGTTGTCAAATAGACAGGAACAATTTGGGTTCTCTTTGGTGAGGTATTTCTGATTGCAAGAGGAGATAGGGCTTGTTTAAGCCTGAGCCCGCAAACAGAAAGTTTTATCAACCAACGTCCAGTGTGAGTTGTGAGAATTGTATGATTAATCAAATGTGAACTGATGGTCGGAATGTATTCATTCGACTCACCCCCGCCCAACGTGGCGTACCAGAAGCACTGAGGCACCACGTGGTCCCAGCTGAAGTCATCCCCATCCGCGAAGAATAGGTACCTCAACCTCCTGAACGTGAGGCCACTGCGGAGTGAGGGTTGGCCACGCGTACAGCACGCGTGGTTAGGACACGTGTCCGGCGTGACGTTGCCGCAACCGCTAATGACCAGCCGCTCAAGCCTGGGACAGGATTTCATGATCACGTGAACGTCTATCTCTTCTATCACCTGCGGCATACGAGTCGGAGGGTCTTAGGGAGACCCTCATATGACTGCTTAGAAAGCTAATAGATACATTCCGGACTTAACAGACAAATTTAGGAAGGGATAAGAGATAGAAAAACTAAATCAAAAAGTCATTTTCAAACAAACAACAAGAAACTGAATAAAAACATGGTTTACTCCAAAATAAAAGTGAAATAAAACTAAAAAATATTAACTTTATAAGAAAACTCCTTGGTATAAATTTTTGCAACAATAAGTTATCATTAATATAATCCTTTATTTTTTCTAATCGTTTGCTTATTATAAGAGTAATCTGGCATGAAACATTCAATGAGACGTGTGTAAGTTATCGAATAGCCACGTTATTATTTGGGTGAAGACATGAAATCTGTTTTTAAATAATCAATTATAAATATCTACAAAAGTTGTGCAAGTTAACATTTTAACAATAACTATTTGTTAACTACTTTAGGAGCTATACGTAGTCAAATATCATTGTTTTAAAGATCTAAGGTCATTAACAAGTTTGTTGGTCACAGTTGGTTCTATCATCGATTGGTGTAATGCTTGTGTCCAGAATGGAGGCCATCATTTTAAACAAATTAAATAATAAATTTAATTACTACATATATTTTTATTCTATTTAGTTTTTTTACTGTTTGCTCTAAAAGGAAGTGAGAAAGTGCTAATATCCAAAAGAAACTTCGAGCTAGGTTGCTTAATCCCCTACAACTTCTTAAAGTTTGTCTATTTAATCTGTAAGTACTTGCCCAAACCATGTTTTGTACAGCTCTCACGACAACTATATTGTATATCTGCCACCCATAGTCATTCTGCCTCATATGTCAGGCTTGCAATAGCCTAGATTTCTGGTGACCAAGGATATCAAGGCTTTAATATTGGTAGGGTGCACCAAGGTTTGCTTACCACGTCTGATCTACCACTATGTTTTCTCATCCCTTATTCTCAAATACACCTTCCTCGTGTCTACTTTCATTGGTGTGAACATGCGGATAGTCCGGATGGGTAGTAATATGAAGAACACGGTGAAATTATAGTTTTATTTTGATATAAATAAATTTTTAGATAATGCAAGTTAACAAATTACAACTTTATTTAGTGTTATTTTAAAGTTATTTAAAATATCAAAAGTTATATAAACTGATAACATGACTCGACGTATCAATTTTTTTTTAGCACCGCGTCTTACTACCCATTAAGGCTACACGCTTATGTACTAATTATGCTAATGGTTCTTAGGGATAATGAAGATTATATTTTGATGAAGTGTTGCCGCATTTACCTGGAGGTAGAGTGGGAAACTCTTTAGGGAAAACCACCCCAGTACACCCAACCGAGATTTGAACCTCGATCTCCCCGCTATCGGCAGTCTAGTCTAGTGCTAGAGTAAGTAGCGCCTTAGACCATGCGGCCAATGAAGCAGGCTTTCTATAAGTGAAAGTAAATCTAGTAACTTTTCTAACTGTTAGATAAGGTTATCCATATGACCTGCATGCCCCAGACTGTCACTCTAGTGATAGTCGGGATTTCCGATGACAAGGGGGTTGGGGCTATAATACCGGTCAGGTGTACTTAGGGTGTCTTTTCCTAAATGGTGTTCTAGTAATGCTCCACACAAATGCGGGTACATTTCCTCTTAATTCAACTTTATTCATCCCTAGCACATCAACATAAATAGTAAGGGCGTATTACAGTTGGACCACGTATACCTGTTATAACTTGCGTTTAAAAGTGTATCGTTAATCCCACATTACAGTTGGACCACGCATACCTGTTATAACTTGCGTTTAAAAGTGTATCGTTAATCCCACATTACAGTTGGGCTACGCGTTCCTTCTTGAAAATTATAAGCAAAGCTTACTGACGTACTAACTCAGCCCCGTATGTTGTGGTGCTCCTTTTTAAATGGTTTTAAATGTTTTCTCGACCTGAGTGAAAAATAGCAAGGAATGAATAATAAAACGTAACAAAATGATAAGCTAATCTAACCTGACCTAACCTAACCTAGTCTAGCCCAAACAAGCCTAACCTAATTAAAGGATAAAAGATTGTTGGGGTCAAATTTGTATTTACCCACATGTCTATTACCTGTTATAATCCTCCTGGCCAGTGAACGTGGTCCACCTAAGCTATTACGATAAACCTCCTGGCCAGTGATCGTGGCCCAACTAAGCTATACCGATAATCCTCCTGGCCAGTGATTGTGGCCTAACTAAGCTATGACGATAATCCTCCTGGCCAGTGATTGTGGCCCAACTAAGCTATGATGATAATCCTCCTGGCCAGTCATCGTGGCCCAACTAAGCTATAACGATAATCCTCCTGGCCAGTGATCGTGGCCTAGCTAAGCTATGATGATAATCCTCCTGGCCAGTGATCGTGGCCCAACTAAGCTATGACGATACTCCTCCTGACCAGTGGTCGTGGCCCAAACTAAGCTATAACGATAATCCTCCTGGCCAGTGATCGTGGCCTAACTAAGCTATGACGATAACCCTCGTGGCCAGTGATTGTGGCCCAACTAAGCTATGATGATAATCCTCCTGGCCAGTGATCGTGGCCCAACTAAGCTATAACGATAATCCTCCTGGCCAGTGATCGTGGCCTAACTAAGCTATGACGATAATCCTCCTGGCCAGTGATTGTGACCCAACTAAGCTATGATGATAATCCTCCTGGCCAGTGATCGTGGCCCAACTAAGCTATGACGATACTCCTCCTGACCAGTGGTCGTGGCCCAACTAAGCTATGATGATAATCCTTCTGGCCAGTGATCGTGGCCCAACTAAGCTATGACGATAATCCTCCTGACCAGTGGTCGTGGCCAAACTAAGCTATGATGATAATCCTCCTGGCCAGTGGTCGTGGCCCAATTAAGCTATGAACTTTCGGGATAAGAGGCACCGTGGCCCAACTAATATGCGCCGATTAGTACATGTGTATACAATCTGAACGGGTAGTAAGACGCCATGCTAAAATTATATTAAAATAAATAAATTCTTCCTATTTAAATTGGACTGAATGTGTCAAGCCGTCGTTGAGACCTTGAGTTCGAGGGACGTCAGACTGTCCGTCCCGTGCGTCTCTAGTAAGGGGGCTATGTCGCTGAAGTCAAGTAGAGTCCTCTCCCCACTCGACACGCACACGACGCTAAGCTCCTTGAGACGCCGCAACTTGACGAGCGGTGACAGCACGTCGTGGGGTGTCGAGCAGTCATAGCGCATGCGCACACTAGTAGCCTCCGGACACAGGTGGACGGCTAGCTGCAGGGCATCCGGCGCAAGCACTGCTTCTGGAGACATCCGACATCGTACCTATCCGGACAGAGGATGGGTAGTAAGATAGTAAGATTGGTGGACGTGCATGTGCAAATGTTATTGCGTTAAGACATATTTGTATCAGGTGCTGCTCTCACAATTTCTTAATATATCTGACCCACCTCGGTCGCGTAGTCAGTTAACGCGCTAGTTTCGTGTTGAGCTAAATTGTTGAGGACGGGGAGCTCGAGGTTCAAATCTCAGTCTGGTGAACTGGGGCTGGTTTTTCCTAAATGGTTTTTCCCTTTCCCTCCATGCAAATACAGGTTCACTTCCTCTACATTCAACCTTCCCACTTCCTAACTCATTAGCTTAATTAGTACTTAAGCCTATAACCCAAACGGATAGTAAGACGTGGTGCTAATTATTATTATTATTTAATAATCTGATATCTTACCTATTTGGGTAAAAATAATAATAATAATAACAAAGTAAACGTAGCTAACGCTCATGCGCATGTTATTAGTGTCCATACCAGGGATATGCAAACTTATAGGGGGGTCAAATGAGGGGGTGGGGTGAAATGGTGGACCAAAGTTTTATTTACTAATATTTCTTCAAAGTTTATTTAAAAAAAAAGTTAAACACATTATATACTGACATGAATAAGTTTAAATACATTGAAAATGTAGGCCCTATAACAATAATAAATAACTTAGTGGCTTGGTATGTTTTAAGTTCGTTAAGTAGATTTATATGATGGGGTTAGAGATGAGTGAAATGATTATTATGAGGAGGTGATTCTCAATAGAGAAGACAGATCAGTAAGTCGGTTTCTAAGATCACTTTTCCTAAGTTTATTGGGTAAAAACACTTGTATGCAATAAATGGCGCATTTTTATATAGCAGTGGCATGTTAAAAAGAGTTCCAAAGCATGAGTACTTGTCCAAGATTTTTTTTTCAATATTTAAATAATCTAATAATATAATATATAGATTATATATAGTATATACATATAAATAAATGTATGTGCTAACTTGGGAGGGGGGATGTTTTAACATAGTACTATTTATGTCTTCTTTAAAATATATAAACGTGATTCTATCATGATCCGTTTTCAGCTCTATTTTCCAAAGATTAATTTACCATCTTAGTAGGCTAAAACCCAGTATACTAAGGCGCGGCGGAGAAATTAGTGGAGGGGGTAATTACCTTGTAGATAAGGGGAGGTGCGCG
>CABEEJ010000449.1:5854-20457 GCA_901482245.1 Timema douglasi
TTTTTACTTTCTCTCAACATCTCGGAGATAAAGTATTGTGATCGTCAAAAAATTGAGCTCGAGATTAAGATAAATGTTGACGTTTCATGACCCCCTAATACAAAAAAAGTTGTTTTCTCAATGCCGTCTGTCTATACCTTGGGCTAGAGCTGAAAAGGTTTTACCGATCGGGTTAAAACTTGATGTCTGGGCTTCTCATCAGGTAACCCCAAGGGGTTTTTGGATTTAGATATCTAACCCTAAATTTAAGGGTAGTTTACTGAAGGGCAAAAAGATATGATTTTCTCAAAATTCGATCTAATGATTTTGATTAAATTTTATATCTAAACACTGTTTATTATAATAAACAGGATGGCAATTCTCATTTTATCATGAAAATAAATTTGAGGGAACTTTGCATGAGGAAAATTTTCTAATTTTGATTATTTCTCCACAACTATTTAAGATACGAAATAAATTATCATTGTAAAGTTGTAGTAATATTAAAGATAAAAATCTTTTATTTGAAATATATTTTTATAAAACCAATAATTTCTTAGATATCAGCATATATATGTATATATATGCAAATAATTTTCTAGATATAAGCACATATATATTTTGATTCAGGTCTTTGAAACTAAATTTGATTCTTATGTTTTTTGGTGGACAAAAAAGGTTTTTCTTTTCTCAATGTTTTTTGTAACAGTGTTCCTAGATGCCATAGTGTAGTTAAGTAACACTGTATTTTATTGCATTTATGATCTTTGTCGTAGTCTTTATACAACCATATATTATTATTATTATTATTAGCACCGCGTCTTACTACCCGTTCGGGTTATACGCACTTACGCTAATGTGTAATGGTAGGGTGATTGTGAGATGAAATGGAGGACCTACAGTTTAACGTGGAATCTGAACCACGGTGGAGGCCTGGCTTTCCTCACTACAACCATATAGAGACCTATTATTTCGTTTCACAAATTTTACGAGTTTTCAGTACATGTCTAGTTTAAGATAAAAGTGAGAGAAGGTCTGTCCGGTGAGCCGTACCATTTATTTAAATTAATATTTTTTGGATGGAACTACGAAAATTACTGTCGAAAGGAATATCTTCACGTTATCATTACATAGATTAGTATGAAAATATTAAAATTTCAACCGTTTTAGTGTTTTTAAAATTCAACATTTTTGGGTTCATCTTCGCTATTTAAGCTTTAACTTTTTTAAATATGAAAATGTCTTGGGTAAAATGTCGAGTGTTACTTCAAGTTATATATATATACTAAAAATTCCCCCTTTAAATTTGTTTATAATTAAAATCTTTTGATAAAAATCCGTCGCTGTAAGACTACAGGTATCAATTTGTGAAGAGAGGTGCCTGAAGAAAATGTGAGTATGTATATCTGTTTCATTTAGTTTCTCACTTTGTATGCACGCATGTGTACAGCGTTTTTATACTCATCTGAACACAATTTTGTTCCAAATTTAAAACTCGCTCATGTGCTAAGGGACATGCAGACGCTCGTAGAAAACGAGCCCGTAGTGACCTAAGAGAAAATAGACAAGCCGGAACTCGAAACTTTCGGCTCAGTCGAGAACCAGACTGACGTGCGCTCTGTAATATGGGTGTGGTTCACAACCAGACACACCACCATGCCCAATTATACCTCGAGCGAACGAGCGATGTTTCCTTACTTAATTCAGTACAAGTCAACAAAAACCTTACCCTCTTCAGTGGCCGAGCGGTCTAAGTCGTAACTCTCATGTTAGACCGGCCTGCTTATAACGGGGAGATTGGGGGTTCGAATCCCAGTTGGGTCTAGTGAAGGTGGTTTTTACTAAATGATTCCCCACCCTACTTCTACGCAAATGCAGTTAGATTGTCTCTAAATACTTCCTTTCTCTCCTTACCCTATTAAGAGTAATTATCATATATGCGTATAACCTGGACAGGTAGTAAATTCGCTGTGAAAAAAAAATAGCCTTGTGGTTTAATAAGACTTTTTTCAAAATATATTTGATAAATTATTATTATTATTATTAGCACCGCGTCTTACTACCTGTTCGGGTTATACGCACTTACGCTAATGTGTAATGGTAGGGTGAATTGTGAGATGAAATGGAGGACCTACAGTTTAACGTGGAATCCGAACCACGGTGGTATTTGATAAAGAAAATATAATTTGAAGTTAATGTTAGCTAGCCATCCCAATAAAGTGAAAGGGATTCTAATTAAAAATAATCAATTATTCCAAACAATTTATTTCAACTTAAATGCACCCAGCTAAATTACCTCACTTTTAACATTTTGGGATATGAAATAAAGCGCGGAAAAATTTTTAATAACACAAATAGAGAATTTTAAAACCATGATCAACATTATTTTTAAAAGTAACACAGTTATTGGAATTATAGCCATTGCACTTTTAAATACAATCTTAATACTAATTTCTTTAATGATAGAATATCTCTTTCAAAAAAAACTGATGGTGTACCTTGACCATTTTATGGTCTTGTTGAGTGTGCCATGAACTTAAAAAGGTTGAAAATCGCTGTTCCATAAGTTACAAATATAGCCGCATGTGGTTTCATACTCGTAAATTGGAAAATGACACCTAAACACGGGAATCAAACTTGGGCCCGGGATATATTCTTGTGTCAAAGTGTAATTTTTCAATATACGAATACTTTTGTAACAGTTTCAAGGAAACGTTCATGTTATGTCTTAATTTTTATGTCAAGTTTTAATTTGTTTATTCACATTTCCTCATCGGCCTCTTAGCCTGGTGGGCAGCATTAATAGCTACTAATCTAGAAAACCCAGGTTCAATTCCCGGTGCTACAATAAGTATTTTTCCTAAAGAGATATTGTTCCTATGGTTGTCATGGTCTGTATAATTAATCTTAGGTTAACTTTAAGACTTCTACGGGTGCTATATAATTAACATCATTATTATCACCCCATAAGCTTAACAGGCTGAAGTAACCCTACCTACAGTAGCCCCATGGCTTCTTTGGTGCTGACTGACAGCTAACAGATAAAAGCTTTGAAAAGTTACCAGACCTAATTATGTATCCCTACGCTGAACCATATGATCTGCAAAAAACATGTGTTTAGCAGCTGTCACTTCTGACAGCTAAAATGTAGGTATATACCTAAATGTTGATTGTCAGAAGTCAGCTGTGAGCTGTCAGTCAGCACTAAAGAAGCCATGGGGCTACTGTACATGGAATTCCAACCTCAGAATACGGTTACATATCCGAAAATGTCAGTATAAAACCCTGGTGGCATATGCTAAAATAAAAATATCTCAAATTTATTTACTATATCTATACAGATGTATTACAAGTTCTGTATTAATATATTTGACAACCTGTTTTATCTTAAATCGTACTATTTTTTTGACTGGTTGGTGTGGAGCAAATATTTTGTAATGTAACAAGCTTCAACTATTGTAAACTCAATTTTAATTTACTATAAAAACATTAATAATTATTATTCTCGTAAGAAAATTCAAATATCCCATCCACTTTAAGATAAGCAAGTGCATAGCTATCATACAAACTTGTGAGTAATTTGGTAGTAGTGCAGCTCAGAGCTTACAGTAATGTTTGAAGATCAAAGGCGTGCACAGAAGAGATTCTTTAACAGATCGAATAGTGATTTTCTGGTCTTTTAAACAAAAGAAGAACGAAACATCTTTGTATTTAAATAAAGTCTTAAACAAGTGATTAAAGTTAAATGTATTTGATATATAAATAATATAAATAAAAATATGGATTAAAAATATATATGTTATACTTTTAATTTATACATTCTTAAATCATTTTATGAAAATAATTATATTTTTGTTGATAACATTGAATTATACACTAAAATTTAAACAAGGATGAACATAATGACCCTGTGAATGCGTGTCGTACATTTCATATTAGCTAATTTGTGATAGTATTCATAGTCATTTGGGACACAAGCTCTTACACTGTATTAAGTAGGAAAACATCGGATATATTTTGTATGGAGCGTTGAGCCACTAGAGCCATAATTATTTCTGTACAAGTTCTTGAACTGAATTAAATAAGAAAATCTTGCCTGGTGTGTTTGGGGTATAAGGTCGCCAAAGAACGTACATTTCAAAGTAATTGTATCACTGGTTATTTCATTAGAGTTTCCGTCATTATTTAATTATAAGTTGTCATTATTTAACTATAAGTTATTATATAGAATTAAGTAGGAAATCATTGCCTGTATGTTTGGATAATGTGGCTGCCAGAGTTCTATATTTTGAATTAATTATATCACTGAGATTTCATTACAGTTTCCATCATTATTTAAGTATAAGTTCTCACACTAAATTAAGTAAGAAAACATCGGTCATGTGTGGGGAGAGCTACCATAATACCATATCATAATACCATAGATACCATAATTATTTCAGCACAAGTTATTATACTGATTTAAGTAGGAAAACATCGATTATGTATATGGAGAATGGAATCGCCAAAATACCTTATATTTTGTATTAACCATCTCGCTGGTTATATCTTGAAAGTTTCCATTATTATTTCAGTACAAGCTCCTCTAATGAATACAGTAAGGAAACATTATCCATGTGTAGTGTTACGTTGAACCACCAGAGCTCTCTGTTACGACCGACACGGAGATGGCGTGTCTGAGGAACCGCTTCTATCCTAGGCGTGATCCAGACTAGTGGTCTAGGACTTCCTCCACGCGTTGTTCCCACTCAAGCAAAGACGTAACATTATCACTTTAGAGAGAGAGAGAGAGAGAGAAGCAAACACGACTCTCTCTACCTGTCTTACTACGCCGACATTGCCTTGTTATATCATTCGTTAGTACAATTTTAGTAGAAAAGGGCCTTATATGACAGCTATACTCTAATTTTGGTAGTAATCCCATTCTGTCAGGCCTTATTTCGTACCAGAATCCTAATGTGTAGTGGTATTTTAGTGGGATAAAAAGCCTTCCAGAACGGACTTCCTACTTCGTTCTGTAAGCCTTTTTATCCTACAAAAATGCAGTATAATTCCGATAAGAAATAAGGCCTTCCAGAACGGGCTTAATAACAAAATCAGGGTATAGAAACCTCACTAGATCTATTTTCGCGTATTAATATGTCATTTTTAAATTTCTTAATGCACTTTCTGAACCGACTGATTATATCAGCACACGACTTATAAACTAACTTAAATCTAGAACAGACAACCTCCCCCCCTCCAATCGCCCCATCCGTTAATTCATCACCGTGAAAGGTAAGAACTTCATATTTCACCGAGTATGCATTTTTAAGTCAGGCCGGGAATTGAACCTGGGACCCTTCCTTAGCTCAGTGGTCAGATATGCTAAAGACTGAGATAAGGTGTCAGACTTACGTTAATACATGTGATTTGCATTTGATAACGATACTCAAGGCCGATTCTACACTAGCGGTTAAAACGCGGAGGTTTTGCCGCTAGCCTACGCCCCCAAAATCTTGAATCTACACCTGACTCTCAAAACGTGACTGTTAAACAGCTACCATAAAACGCTACTGATTCTACACTAGCGGTTTAAATGCCGCGGTTGTTGCTTCCATTTGTGCATAATTGTTTAAAAATTGACTGTATTGCGGTACTTATTTTGTTGGAGGAAGCTCGAAAAAAAAAATCGTCAAAAGAGACGTTGGTGGACTCACCCCACATTATCGAACCGTCTCTCAACAGGACAGTTTCATATTATGTTTATGAATCACAGAATGTACCCAGCTAAGTTCTTTTTGTACTAGAGAATTTATATGGTTTCATTTGATAAATACTTGGCTTAGCGAATGAAAATATTACAAAACGTGATACCATCTTGAGAAAGAGTATTTATTATTCCTGCTGAAAGACGTGTTGTGAGATTGAGGCACAACTGCCTGTTATCGCCTGGTGTAGTTTGATTCGCGTTTCTACCGCTAGGCGGTTTTAACGCCACCAGAAGTAACGGTCAAAACGCTGGTCTAGACGAAAACTTATCTTCTAGCTTGATAACAAGGGCTTCATTTAAAGGCGCGGTTACTAGCGTTTTAACGGCCAACGTTTTAACCGCTAATGTATAATAGGCCTAAGATATACAGCAGTACTTATCACAAGTAACACTATTCATATAGTTAAATATTATCATAGCTGGCCTAAAAAAATATAGTATTTTATAAAAAGCCCTTACATATGTATATATACCTCACCTCAGTCTTTAGCGTGTCTTCCCACTGAGCTAAGGGCCACGGATTCGATTCCCGGCATGACCTAACAGTATCCTTGGTGAAATATAGGATTTTTACCTTTCACGGTGATTAATTAACGGCTGGGGGAGGGGAGGGGTGTCTGTTCTAGATTTAAGATAGATATATATATTACTAAACAGGGGGAAGGGGAAAGAGGAGCTATAGGACTGTACGCTTGTTACCACACATATTAGGGTGGGATATAGGGACCACAAGAAAAGGCCAGTATTTTTCCTATTTTTATAGCAATTTTTTTTTGCCAAAATAAATAAAATATTGCTCTAGTAGTAGAAACATAGAGTTTAATTTTTTTTTTCACATCGTGATAACAACCATTGTTGAATATCTGTCATGAAAATAGCGGCATTAGATGACAAACTTTTTAAATTAAGAGAAAAAGTTGTCATTGAATTTCAGAACACCCTTGACAAATATTAAAAAATTATTGAGGTCAACATGTGAAGAAAATTAAACTATATGCTTCTACTGGAGAGAATAATTGATTTATTTTGGCAAAAAAATTTGATACTAAAACTGAAAAATACAGTTACCTTTTTTCTTCTTCTCATTAACAACCACCTTAAAATAAAGGTTAGTACATACTACACTAAAGTACCAATCACGATTCAGTACGCTGAGGTGTTATTCCTTAAATGGTTTACCCCTTTACCTCCAAGCAAATGTGGATGCACTTCTTTTAAGTCTGTACCTTTCTCTTACCCATCCCAATAGTGTAAATAAACGTATAGCCTTGAAAGGAGCTGAAGTGCATACAATAACCACTTCTGGTTAAGATGCTTTGAAAATTATGTTTATGTGTTTAAAAAGTGCACACGTTTAGTAGCCTATCTCTTCCCATATACATATATTTACGTGTTGGGGACATTAAGGCGGACACCTTGGTCAGCGAGAAAATATCAATCGTCAGGAGACATAAGGCTTAAAATTCAATAGTCTGTGTCGTTTTCTGGAATTACTTATCTATTATATCCAAGCTTGTGCCCCCTTTCGCCTACATCTACCCTTTGTCATGTCAATAATAAAGAGGAGAAAGAAAACTAAAAAACTCGAGGTAAAAAGGAAAGCTCGATAATAATTATCAAATATTTTAACAATTTTTGTTGTGAACCTACCAAAAAAATTACTGTATTTGTTAAAAGAAGGCCGAATCTAGAGCCATTTTTCATCAAGTCTTGGTCCCAAAGATCCGCAAATATGTTTGAAAAATCGTTGAAAATGATCTAATTTCATATTTTAAAACAGTTGTTTATATTAATATTACTCAAACCATAGTGTTGTTAAGGAAAAAAAGCCCCGTTGGAATCTTTTTACTTTATTTTGGCGTGTACCATATTTTTAAATAACGTCAGGTAGAATTAAATATTATGTTAGAACTGAACGTCTGTGCGGCAATTTCTCTCCAACTGAGGTGGCCCCCTTAAGACCAAGCAAGTAGTGTCAGTAATGTGTGTTGTATTAATATATAAGATAATGCTAGTAGTGCCACTAACATGTGTTTTATGGGGACATTAAGATTAAACTAGTAATGCCAGAAATGTGTGTCATATGGGGACATTCCTACATATCAGTTCGGTCAAGGAGAATCGTGTACGTGTGTGAGGTTGATACTTATCAGATCAATACTATGAGACACACACACACACACACACACACACACACACACACACACAAAACATACATGAAAAACGTAATTGAATAAACAGCTAAGTCACATTTTTTCTTTCTTTTTTTTCCACCGCATCTTATTACACGTTCGGATTATACGCATATACTAATTATGTTAATGGGCTAAGTATTAGGAAAGTTGAATTAACTGACGTGTACGAGTGAAAAAACACTCAGGAAAAACCACCCTCAGTACACCAGACCGGGGTTAGAACCCTGATCTCCCCGTCATAAGCAGTCCAGTCTATTGCGAGAGTGACACTGCTTTAAACCATGCAGTCACCAAAGTAACTCGTACCATGTGGCCGTGTGGTATAAGGCGTCAGGCCTTCAACACACTGTATTTTCAGTCGAGGTTTTAAACTCAACCAAGAAAATAAAAAAATATAATTTTATTTAATTATTCGTAAATAAACTACCATCAAATTAATTTACTTTAGAAAAATAGACACACATAATAATTAGATGATGTAAAATAGTCTTCCGATACTAATTTTGAACAAAAACGTTGTTTACAAAACCAATTTTACAAAAGTCAGTCATCAGTAAACTATGCTTATACAAAGTTTACCCCTCAAAAAGGTATTTAGTGTTATTTTGTAGGTCAGATACTCCATTTAAAAAAAAATTGTAAATAAAAAAAATCCCTCATCATTAAACTACCACCCGCCTCGGTGGCGTAGTTGGCTAACGCGCTAGTCGTGTTGAGCTGCTCGACTGCTGAGAACGGGGAGATCGAGGTTCGAATCTCGGTCGGGTGAACTGGGGGTGGTTTTTCCTAAAATTGTTTTCCCCTCTCCCTCCACGCAAATGCGGGTTCACGTCCTCTAATTCAACCTTCCCAATTCCTAATCCATTAGCGTAATTAGTACTTAAAGCATATAACCAGAACGGGTAGTAAGACGCGGTGCTAAATAATAATAATAATAATAGTAAACTACCGTTAATTTGAGACCTATGGTCAAAATAAATATGTAAACAAATTCCCGATGTATTGATCTATAACATCTAGCTATCAAATTTGAACAAAATCCATCAATCCCTTTCAGATTTGTAGCCAGGGATAGACAGACAGACATACATGAAGACAGACAGAATTGTAAATTTCACTTTTTTTGTTTAGGACACACATAAAACGTAAAGATTAATCATAATCAAGAGGTCAAAAATGGTCAAGATTACAATAATTTCTCGTGATATGAGAAGGTAAAAATGAGCAATGTCAATCTTAAAGTGACTTGTACGGTTTATGATACAACCTCTTTTACTTATGTTTCACCCACATCGTGGCTTGACTGGTTACAGTCGCAAGTACCCGGGCCAGACGTCAAGGTTCATCTGGGTCTCTCCCCACCCTCTATCAACCACCTACAGCCACCCAACTCGTTTAGTTGAATTACAGGTTAATGGACAAATGAGAACACCGGATGATTTGGTTGGTGTTTTTTTTTTTTGCAATAGAAAGCACAAGCGGTCATAAAATTTAATTGTAAATGGTAAGTTTTAGTAGTTTTTAATTTTAATCATCTACGTTCAAATTTCGGTAGTTAATTATTTATTATTATGTATTCTGTCTTACAACAGGACCATTCCTTCTGTCATAGAACTTATACCGCCAATGCACCCTGTCCTCTGCCTCCTTCAGCTCCCAGAATTGTATTCCTTCCTTCAAATAATCTAATAGCCTATTTGAATACTTATTCTTCCTAAACTCCTCTTTCCTTCAATCTTTCCTTCTTTGACATAATGCAGAAGACNAAATGCAGCATTTCATCAGTTTCTTCCTCAGTTCCAAACTAAACTTGCTGGTCAGCGGTAACCTCTTCTTGTTGAAAGCTTCCTTGGACATGGCGATCCTTGACCTAATTTTATTGGTGCATTAGGCATCCTTTGTCAGAAGACTTCCCATGAATGATATTTACTTAAAGCTCACAAGGTACGTAAAACGAAATAATACATTGTTGTAGAGACATAATGGAATAAAGATAATTACATTCTACCAAAGACCAAATACTATATATACACTGTTACAGAAACATATTGAGAAAAGAGGAAAATCTCGGATCACCAAAAATCAACAGCTCATACATTTCCCTTACTTCCATTTAAAAGTTGAAATATTTGCTTATAGCTCTGAAACTATTGTTTTAAAAAAATATTTGTTTCAGATAAAAGTTTTATATTTTAATAGTACTACAACTTCTCTATGACAAGTTATTTCGTATCTCAAAAAGTTACAGAGATATTATGGATATTTACACTTATGTTAAGTACTTTCAAAGACATTTTTATGGGAAAATGAGATGCTCCATTTTGTTTTTAGTGTTAAAACGCTGCCAAGATAGGAAATTTAGTAAAAATTGTTAAGAGTCTTTTAAGAAACTTGATTTTTTTTATTTATCTTTTTGCTTATAAATAAACTACCCTTAGTTTTAGAGTTAGATAGGTAATTCCAAAAGATCCTATGGGTAACCTTATGAAAACCCTAGATACCGAGTTTTAGTCTGATTGGTAAAATAATTTTGGCTCTAGTCCAAGTAACAGACAGACAGACAGACGGCATTGCAAAAAATACGGGTCGTTGGTCGACATCCAACAAAATCTCGAATCTAGGTCGGGTGTACGAGGGTTTTACACTATCCCTCCACGCAAATGCGTTTACACTTCCTCTAAATATAGACTTCATAATCTGTCAAACCTTCACTGTAGTTGGTAAATAAGCATATAAACCGAACGGGTAGAAATACTAACTGCTAAAATAATACACTTCCTCATCGCTAACCATCATTAAAATGTAAACCTTTTTGTTTGAGTTTTTTTTTCAAAGTACATTATTTTATCATAGAGGACTACAAGTTTCACCCAATTAACAAATACGGTAGATCCGACAAACTTTTCAAGTCCACTTTTTACGATAAGAAACAAACCGTTATCGTTTTCCAATGTCTAATTAATTGCGTCGTTTTGAAATGGAATGCTAGGAAAACAATCTTGTAAATTATTACGTAAGAATAGTAAAGGCCCACTTCAGTAAAGTAGGCTATGGAAAATAACGTAAGAGTTCTCATGGAGGCTTTGGGTTTTCTGAAACATGCATTGGTATAATAGAAGTTGATTATTCCATACACTCTAATAATGATTAATTATTTAAATAGGATGGGCCTTTATCTAACAGCTAGGAAAGTTACTAAATATCTACTTTCACATTTTTTGTTTGTTTTTAGCAAATCGTCTCACAACACGTTCGGGCTTATACGCATTAATACTAGTCACGCTAATGTATCAGGGATTAAGAAGGTTGAATTTAGTGGAAATTTACCCACATTTTCGTGGAAGGAAATTTAAAAATCGCTGGGAAAAAACCACTCTGAGTACACCCAACTGGAACTCACACCCCGTTCTTCCTATCACCGTTTAGCACAAGCATGATGGGTTAGTTTTTACTTACTAAACTGTTTTCTGGTCTTTCTCCACGCAAATGTGGGTACACTACTTCTGAATTGAACCTTACTCATACTACCCTATTAGTGTAAATGTGTGGATAATCCGGAGACAAGTTTCGCAACGCTGGTTAGTCGAGTTTGCAAATAGCTCCTTCTTATCTCAGCACACCCCATTCAGGGAGAACTGAGAGTGAGGAGATTTGTCAACAGTTAGCTGAGAGAGAGAGAGAGAGAGAGAGTCAAGATAAAGCTTTTCTCCAAAAGGTTTTGCAAGCGATAATATTGGGTGTAGTAAAAAGAAAATAATTTTGTTGTTGTAGAATCGCGGTGTAATCTATAAAGCATGATATTCTGCCAGTTAATAGGCATATGCCGAAGGCTTAAGGCCAGTTTGTAGGGCTATTTCTAAGAGTTTAAATTGAATATTATTAGGTACAATTTCTATAATTATCACAAAAGCTAAATATCTTAATTTTCTTGACTATTTTACAATAGGTATTATCTACAAACACGCGCATTTTGGCTAGTAAAAAAAAAGTCTTCTACAATGTTTGAAATTTATTAGAAACACATATCTAATAATTTGCTATTTATTACGCAAATAATATTTTTAATTGCCTTATTACTTACTGTCCTATTACCTCAACTTTAGATTAAATTAATTAATACAGCGAGATAATTAATATGTAAAAATTCAATATGTAATATTCACTAATTTATAAATATGTATGTAATATATAATATAATATATAATTTATAAACTTAAAAATAGACCCACTACTTTGAAATAAATGGACTTGAGCTTTAATAACAATAATAATTATTGCTGACCTAAACTTTTTAAAATATTTCTTATCTGCAATTAATCAATATTATATTTTTTTGTTTCATTAACAAAATACTATTTTCCTTTTAATTCCATAATTTATTTAGGAGAACTAATCACACCAATGGCTATGTTAACCAATAACCTTTTTGAAATAGCTATGTGGGCTAGTTTTAAATCTTTTTTGGACATTTGATTTGCGTGTTTATTTCCATTAACTTCACATTTAAAATTATTATCCTATAAGAAATCTAGTTTTCTTAAACATGTTTTGGTAAAAAAGATTTATTTATTCAAGCCATTTTTCATTTTTGAATGAATCATAAGATAGAAACAATAGTTGAAGACATACATTAAGGACTTAAAAAAAACGGAGGATTAAGAGACGTCATATTCTCACTAAGGATTATATTAGAAAAACAAATAAGAAGGGACAAGAAAACCGACATTGAAATTGTGAACATTAAAAAGGGTATATGCTAATGTGGAATTAAATAGAATGTTTAAGATTTTATAGAAACTAGGCATCAAGTGCAGTGAGAGAAGAATCTATTTTACAAATGATGCAAAAATCAGACGTCAATAAATACAATTAATGATCAAGAAGTAGAAGCATATGCAAAGTAGGTAGCCTTTCTCTATGGTAGAAGTTAAAATAAGAAAAGGTGATCGACTGGGATGCAACATATCTTATATGACCTTCAACACTTATATAGAGCAAGTGCTATAAGAGTTTTTTTTAAATGAATAAATTAAGCTTGGAATAGCGGGATAGCTACACCAATATCACCTGTGAGAGAACTGCATGTCTTATGGAGAAAAGCTTTGTTTTCTTTCTCTATCTCTCTCTCTCTCTCTCTAACGGTTAATTGTTGCCCAATTTCCTCGCTGTCGGTTATGTCGGGAGATGGTGTGCTGTAGTAAGAAGGAGTTACTGGCGAAATCGACTAACCAGTGTTGCAAATCTTGTCTCATATTTAAAGGAAGATATTGACCACAGGAAAACAAGAGAATGACAAACGTTGTTTTACGATATTTGTCATTCGGTTACCTCTGAGATTATATCTAGTGTAATTATCACGCTCCGATCTGCAGATGATACTGCTGTATGTGCAAATAATGAAGATTTTTTTTTTAGAAGAATGTGTAAAATACTGTGAAGTGAATTTAATAATAAGATCAACCAAAATAAGGCAAACGTCATGATGAGCAGTAAACGAGATACGAGGAAGATTATGATAGAACCTGATGGAGTAGGGTTATATCAAATAACAAAATTTTGCTACCTTTGAAGTACCCATCGTCACACATGTGGCAGAAACATGGACATGGAGCATGTTAGCTATCACGAGGAGAAACAAGATTATGAATGAAGTTATTTGGGAAAGAGTGAGGGTACATGAGATAGTAGAGGAGACAAGACTGAGATGGGATGGGCATGTAATGAGGATGGAAAAAGGGAGAATGCCAAAGAAAATGCTGGAGATTAAATTTGTGAGAAAAAGACCGCAAGAGAGGCCAAGAAAGAGATGGGATTAGCAGCCAACAGAAAGTGTGAGGGAAGAAGAATGGAAGCAATTAAAAAAGGAAGAATGGTGGAAGTATAGAGGAAGATGGTGGCATTTTACCAAAGTGACCCAGCCACAGACTGGAAGCCATTGATGATGATGATGATGATTATTATATAAAAATACTACTGTGCTCATGACAGGCAGGAGGGGGTAGCTGCAGCAAACCAATCGGAAGATTGATGGCAAATGAAAAATCACAACTTAAGCTCACAAAACAATAAACAATATTATATATTAAAAATGCTATAAATACAGTTGGTCCCTTATTTTCAGTGTTACCAAAACCTTCGCGATAAGATTTGTTTTATAAAAAGTAGGTTACCTCCCTCAGTAAGTGGCTTCTATACGTGTTTGATTTTATATTATATGTTTTTAAGAGCGTTCGTCATAGCAGGCCTAACTCAGCTCCCAGCATGCAACTGCGATTGTGTGTGTGCACCCACGCGCAAAGTATGGGACTAAAAGGGAACGGAAAAGACCTACAAAATGCCAGAGATGTGTGCAGTGTATTCATATTTGAATGATTACTCAAATTTTTCCGCGGTGACGATGTGGGACAAAGCGACAAAGTTTCTTGTTAATAGCTACAACCGGTGACCTGGCGGTCTAGGGGTAAGGTGTCAGACTTCTATGCTGGCGGCCGGGGTTCAATCCTCGCTCCAGGCAAAGATTTATCTGATTGCCAAACCCTTCCTTCACCTCTGACAAGACATCTTGTGAATGTGGGGAATGCCAGGCCTCCACCGTGGTTCGGATTCCACGTTAAACTGTAGGTCCTCCATTTCATCTCACAATCACCCTACCATTACACATTAGCGTAAGTGCGTAT